>CAUYLG010030835.1:0-198429 GCA_963573385.1 Cacajao melanocephalus
AACTGAGATGGGGAGTTCAAAGCCAGTCTGACCAACATGGAGAAACCCCGTCTCTACTAAAAATACAAAAAATTAACTGGGCGTGGTCGCGCGTGCCTGTAATCCCAGCTACTTAGGAGGCTGAGGCAGGAGAATTGCTTGAACCCGGGAGGCGGAGGTTGCAGTGAGCTGAGATCGCGCCATTGCAATCCAGCCTGGGTGACAAGAGCAAAACTCCATCTCAAAAAAAAAAAGATCTCGAATTACTGGGGAGCAGCAAATTGGAGGCCCCTTCCCAGGATGGGGCAGGGCAGGGGCCAAACACCCTTGACCTGCCACTCACCCATGCTATGTGACTAGGGGACCCTGCACTCTCCCCTGGCTGGAGGCATGGCTCAGTGGATACAGGAGAGGTGACATCTAGCAGGGGCCTCAGGCAGTGTCAAGTCAGTGTGGCATGTGTTTACGAGCACAGGCCCTGGGGCATGTTATTACCTTATGTGTAAAATAGAGAAACAGTTCTTACCTCACAGAGCTTAAACAGGATACATGAATTGATATTTGGAAGCTCTCAGAATGGTGCCTAGCATATGGCAAGCACTATTTAAGTGTTTGATAAAATAAATAAACCTAACCAGGCATGGTGGCTCATGCCTCTAATCCAGCACTTTGGGTGGCAGAGGTGGGTGGATTGCTTGAGGTCAGGCATTTGGGACTTGCCTGGCCAACATGGTGAAACCCTATCTCTACTAAAAATACAAATATTAGCCAGGTCTGGTGGTAGACACCTATAATCCCAGCTATTTGGGAGGCTGAGGCGCAAGAATCGCTTGAACCTGAGAGGTGGAGGTTGCAGTGAGCTAAGATTGCGCTACTGCAGTGCAGCCTGGGTAACGGAGACTCTGTCTTAAATAAATAAATAAATAAATAACATACACAGATAAACTCAATACAACCGTCTTATTTTACAGTCTATTTAGCCAGCCAAGAGAGGGTCACCTAGCCAGGGAATGACTGAACCTGAGCCACGTCCCAGGCTCCCCGACTGCCAGGCTGGCACTGGGTCTGTGGGGCACCTAGTCAGCTGTTTGGAACAAAAGCGTGCTTAACCTCCTCAGCCTTTCTGCTGTTGGTGTGGTGTGACCTTTTTATGGGAAAAATACCTCAGCACCTCCTGAGAACAACTCACCCCACCCCCCACAGCAGGGTCTTTTTTCAGGGTGCACACTCCGGGGTGAATAAGCAGCAGAACATGTCTGGGTGGGGCTTCAGGGTCTTCTGAGGTGGCCCTGCCACAGAGGGCAAGGGCAAGGGCTTTCCTCAGAGCAAGGGAGGCGCTAGGTCAGGACCATTTGTACATACAGGGCACAGCAGGCTAGAGGTTGCTTGCATGGATGATGATGGTGTGGGGTGGCAGGGGAGGGGCTATCCCACACCGTCATCATCCATCCATCATCCTTCCCCTGTGGAGGAGGTCTGAGCCCCCAAACCTAGACTGGCAAGTCCTTTCTGAGTGTCCTCTCTTGTGGGCTGTTTTCCAGCCCATGGTGGGAGGCATGGGGACAAGACAAAAGAGCCAGTCTCTTTCCTTTTCCCTCCCTTTTGGGAGGCTGGGCCCAATAAGCCAGAAACACACCTGTCGCGCTGATGTTTGCAAAGGGGGTGAGGTTGCAGGGCAGGAGGAGGCTATCATGGAACAGTCTGTGCATAACGAACTTGAAGCTACATAGAGCTTCAAGGAGGGGAGAGAAGCTGCGAGGAACTTGACAGGGGAAGGGTGTGCCCTGGAGGCTCTGAGACTAGAAGCACTGGGGGTGACTTTGGGGAGTGATGTTGAGAAGGCTGGACCAGGAGGTGGACTAGCCATGGAGTCCAGTCTTGGCCTAAGGGGTGTTGGGAAACCTGGAACGTTGTTATTTTTTAAAAATCAACTTAATTGGGATGTAATTTAGATACATACAGACAATTCTTAAAGAAGTCCACTCAAGAACTCTTTCAATCCAGCAATCAGAATGCATAAACCAGACCTGCTCCTCCTCTGGCCGGACCCTCCAGCAGCTTCTCACTTTGCTGGGGGGTGCCATGGGCTGAATAGCAACCACTCCTCCAAAATGTATACGTTGAAGTCCTAACACCCAGTCCTGCAGAATGTGACCTTATTTGGAAATAGGGTCCTTGAGATGTAGTTAGGTTAGGATGAGGTCACCCTGGAGTAGGGTGAGCCCCTGATCCAATATGCCTGGTGTTCTTTTAAAAGGGGGAAATTTGGACACACACACACACACACACACACACACAAAAGGAGGTCGCCTTGTGATGATGTAGGTGGAGGTGGGCATGGTGCAGCAGAAGCGAGAACACTGATGATGCCGGCAAACCATCGTGTGCTAGGGAGAGGCCCAGGCGGATGGACATTAATGATGCCAGCAAACCACTGAGTGCTAGGGAGAGGCCCGGGCGGATGGACGTGAGACCTCAGGGGGAGCTGTGGGGGACTGAGAGACAGCGACTGCAGACAGGGATAAAGTGGTGGGAGGAGGCAAAGGCCATGGCACATATTTGACTGGGGGGCAACAACAGTGGTAGGAGAGGTCTTTGGGGAGAGATTGACTATTGGCCATGTGGTATTGCATGGTGACCAAGAGTGAGCGTGGACTCTGGAGTAGAACTGTTCCATGTGTTGAGTCTGGAGCCTACCCCACAGGCACTCTGTGACATTGGAAAAGTGACTTATGAAAATCCCACGTCATGGTGCTACTGTGAAAATGAGAGGAGATGATGTAAAAGCACTCGGCATAGTCCTGGGCCCGGCAAAGTGTCAGTGATTGCAGATGTCTGGTTTGAGGTCCTACCCACTGACCATGTCCCGTGGACACAGCAAAAATGGGGAATGTGAACCTTGATCTAGCTGGCATGTGAGGGCCAGCCATGGAACCGGGGGATGAGGGAGGTGACTGTGCGACAGGGCAGGGCCTGAGATATCTGCCCGAGAAAGTTGGCAGCTGGACAGCCAACCCTGTTGGGTGCTGCAGGCAGAGGCTGCTGGCAGAGGTAGCCTAGGTAGGGTCTAGTGGGGTGTGTGTGTGTGTGTGTGTTCATGCACGCCTGCAAAGAGGGGCCTTGGAAAGAGCAAGAAATCAAGAACTTCCCAAAGGAGTGGATTCTCCGCCTTCCCCTTTGCCTGTGGCTTCTGAGAAGGGTTGGGGTGTATGATTAGGCTGCCCCCAGGCCTACATCCACCCTCCCCACACTTTTGAGTTTTCGCAAAATGCCCAGTGTCACTCGGGGTTGGAGAACTGTTTCTCAGCCCCGGCACGAGGGGTGCACCCTGCCATCTCATCTCCCACAGCCTCAGAGCCACCTCAGTCTTCTTCAGAAGTCAAGGCCACAGTCACCAGAAAGAGGAACAGGCCGACATGGTGGAACCGGAACAGCCTGTTTCCGTCTTCCCCCAAGAACCCAGAGATTGAAGCTGCCCTTCTGCAGGCTTTTGGGTCCAGGAACTCGGAGCTGGAAGGTGAGGGTGCAGATGGAGGAGAGGGAGGAGGCGAGGGCAGGGGGAGGCCATGACCGTGCAGGACTCACATGAGCTTGTTGCAGACCGGGGGCTGGAAGGAAGCCCGGTTCTCCTCCACCCAGGCCCTCACTCTCACGAGGCGCTCCATGACTGTCGGGGCGCCTCCTCGCAGCTCTGTACTCCGGCCGAGGGAGGCCCGCGGCTCCGCCCAGCCGCCTGTAGGCAGCCTTTTAAACCAGAACCCCAGGCTCACAAGGCGGAGCAAACCCCAGCGACCCCACCCCCGCGACCCCGCGGTGGGTGCTTGGGGCCTGCGGACATTGGCCCCTGGGGTGGACTTTGGTCTGAGCCCGCCGCCCTCCGCGCCACCCCAGGCCCTGGAGAGCGCGGCGGCCGCAGCGCTGAGGGACGGCGGCCCGGGTCCCCTGGTTCTCCGCGGGGCAGGGACTCGGTCTCTGCCCCAGTCCCGGAGCGCCCCGCACACTCGCGCCGGCGGTGAGGCCGGCTTCCGGCGGAGGACACAGAATCCACACCCTTCCTGGGCGCTTGACCCCAGACTTTCCTTCCCTCTTCCCTCTACGCCCCGGGGGGGAACCCCAGGAGGGCCCCAGAAATACTGCAGAGGAAGAACACGGTGCTGGCGCTGGGGTCAAGGCTTGGCTTTCCCATCTGGAAAATGGAAATGACTGCCCGGCCACTGAGGGCTGCGGTGCGCACCCAGAGGGAACGCGCGCGGGGGTCCCCGCAGGTCCGGATTCAGAGTGAGCCCCAGACCTGCAGCGTGCGGCCGGCAGACTCCGCGGCGGGCTCGGCGAGGGGAGTGGTGCGGGCGCCGAGCTACGGGGCCAGGACTCAGTGCAGGACCGTGGGCCCTCCCCACCCGAGGCCCGGCAGAGCGGCCGCTGTCCTCCGCGCAGCATCGCAGGGGACGCGGAGCCGCGTGCGGAGCTCCTTAGGCGTCTTAGGAACACACTCAGCTGGCACGCAGCTATGGGAGAAATTTGGCAGATGCAGACACTGGCCTCAGTGTCCCAGCCCTCGAGAATCTCGGGGTGCTAATGATGACAGCCTCATGTGAGAGGCTCTAACAGTTATCCTGGGGGTGTGGGACTGGGGCGCTGGGCCTGGGCGTGCAGGTGTGAGAAGGAGAAACCTGAGCGGGTGTGGAGGATGGAGAAGGGAATCCGACACTTGCCTTTCTGCAGGAGGCAGAATTCTTGGGAAGATTGGAGGAAGTAGAGTTGGAGCTGGGGGGTGGGGGAGGAGCAAAATGGCTCAGGCCCCTGTCACCAGAATCCAGACTTCAGAGTTTAAGAAACTAAACGCCTCCAAATCAAGCCCTCACAGCCCGCCTGGCGTGGGCTGGTTTTCTCAGCATCCCAGACATAAAGACTCCCCTGGTGCAACTGAAAATCAAAACCCAGACAGATAGGAAGCCAGATTCCCCACTGAGACCCCTCCATTTCCTCTCTGCCACTATTTTCTTTTTCATTTTTCTCTCTCCTTCTTTGTAGTTATTTGTCTAGCACAGTTTTAGCTGAGCACTTCTTTCTAGAATATCGTTTAGCACCCAAATAACTCACACCACCTTCTTTATTTTCTCGTCTACAAGTGATCAGAGGAGACATAAACAACGACACATGAAACACAGGATCTGAGATGTGTGAGGTTTGTTTTGAGTGCTAGTTAAGTGGAGGAATGGGTGAGTGGGTGAAGGCATCAATGAATTCACACAAAAAGGAGAAAAAATGCATTTCAGCCCAACAGATGTTCTGTTACCATAGTGCAAAGGGAAGAATGACAGGTACTCTGTATTTTAACTGATATAATCAAATAATGTGAATTATTAAGGCCACAAGTAGAATTTTGGAGGTCTAGATTATCCGGAGTAACCTTCTACACAAGCTAAAGTACTGCTATGTTATCACTATCAAATATGCCCTCTGGTTTGTGCTGTGTAGAGAAAATATCATGTCTGGTCTACTCAATTGGCAAGCCTCCTGGCTCAGGCACCACTGGACTCCAATGTTCAGAAAATGGACGGTTCCCATGTTGTGAGTATTCTGGCACTGTTGAGTTGAAACCGTCTGGAATCCTTCTGGATATTGACTGTTGGGCCCCTTGTAGTTTCTGGAATTTACCCGCTTCCAGGAGCCACCTCTCCTCTGCACACAGGAGTTCATCTGCATTAAAGAATCAGAAGCAAATAGCATCTACCCTAGGATCCACGCTCAGAAGATCTGTCTGCTTGCTGGTGTCTTGCCCTGGCCTCCCCCAGGTGCCTGCCTAGGTCACTGAGACCAGCAGATCCTTCTACACTTTGCTGAACCTGGCTGGTAATAGCTATCTGACCGTCTAGTTCTCCCATACATTGAACTAGTTGCTCCAGTGAATCCCTGTCCTGGCCCACCATGTTCTGTCTCTGCCTCTCTGTCTCTCCCCGTCTCTCTCACTTTCTCACCCTTTCATATAATTCAGCAAATATTTTAAAACAAATAGCTTTATATGAACAAAAGGGCTAGATCATAAACTGCGCTGGTTATTTGGAAATCTAGGTTCTGATCCTGCTGTCTCTTTAGCTTATTTACAAGTCTGTTTAAAAGCTTCTAGACATACATTAGTTTGTTTTTTGTTTGGCTGTCATTTTGTTTTTCACTTCTAAAGGTATTGCATTGTGGTGAGAGAAGATGGTCTGTGTTATATTACTTTTGGGTGGGAGATGTGTTAAGATTTCCTTTGCAGCCTAGCTTATGGTCAATTTTTGTGAATATGTATTTTCTGCTTAGAATGTAGTTCTGAAAACCACACTAAATGATTTATGCAGAGCATTTTACATAGAAAAATGTAATGCATATTTCAGCTCATGAAAACTGATTACTTAAATGTAAGTAATATTTTGATAAGCTCATGAAAATTAAAAAAAAAGAATGTAGTTCTGCATCTTTCTATTAGGTCAAGCTATTGTGTTACTCAAATAGTCTTGGTCCTTATTTTTTAAAGTGCTTAATATTTTGTTTTCCAAAAGAGATATGTTAAAGTCTAACACTGATTTTTTTTGGTCAATTTCTCCTTTTTTTTTTGAGACTAGGTCTCACTCTGTGCCCAGGCTGGAGTGCAGCGGTGCGATCTCAGCCTCAACCTCTCTGGGCTCACATGATCCTCCTACTTCAGTCCTCTCTGTAGCTGGGACTACAGGCTCGCACCACCATGCCAGGCTACTTTTTGTATTTTTTTTTTTTTTTTGTAAAGATAGGGTTTCACCATGTTGTCCAGACTGGTCTCAAACTCCTGGGCTCAAGCGATCCTCCCTGTAATCACAAAGTGCTGGGATTACAGCTGTGAGCCACTGTGCCCAGCCTCTCCTTATTCTTTAACAGCTTCTGCTTTACATATTCTGAATGTATGTTGTTAGATGAAAACATGCTCATGACTACTTTATCTTCTTGTTGTAGTGTTTCTTTTATCTCTAAGAAATATTTCCTCTTAGTTTCTTTTCAATTTGACTTCAACTTTGATATTAATATTGCTACACCCACTTTGTGTTAGTATTTTCCAGATATGGTAAGCTAATAAAAAAGATGACACAATAACCCCTTCCCTTCCTGAATCCACACCCCTTGCCATGTGACTTTGCCACTCTTCCATTAAAAGGGGAGGTTGGCCGGGTGCGGTGGCTCACGCCTGTAATTCCAGCACTTTGGGAGGCCAAGGTGGGTGGATCACAAGGTCAGGAGTTCGAGACCAGCCTGACCAACATGGTGAAACCCCGTCTCTACTAAAAATACAAAAATTAGCCAAGTGTGTTGCGTGTCTGTAATCCTAGCTACTCAGGAGGCTGACGCAGGAGAACCACTTGAACCTGGGAGGCAGAGGTTGCAGTGAGCCGAGATTGCACCACTGTGCTCCAGCCTGGGTGACAGAGCAAGACTCTATCTCAAAAAAAAAAAAAAAAAAAAAAAGGAAGTCCATTTCCTCATTGGTTGAATCATGGTTGGCACTGTGACTTGTGAATACAGAAGGCAGCAGAACTGATGCTATGGGACATCTGAGTGTAGTCCTCACCAGGTCTGCCAGCTGCTGATCTCATCACCTGGAATGCTGCTGCCACCACGTACAGAAGCCTGGGTTAGTGTCCTGGAGGGTGAGAGACCATGTGGAGGGCAAGACTGGCCAACAGCCTGCACCAGCTGTGTAAGACCATCTGAGATGACTATAGCTGCACGAGTGACCCCAGGGGAGACAGGCAGAGACTTGCCCCGCTGTCTTATTTGTTACTTTAAGCCATTCAATTTTTTTTTTAATATTAAAAAGTTAGTTTAGGCAAAAATAGTATGTAAATAATTATACGAATATTGCATGGATATGACCAAAACCTTGAAGCTGATGTGTAGTGAGCTAAAATTTGGAAAATGCTTAATGAGAGAATGGCCTAAAGAGCTATTCCATACTCTGAACTCCCCAAAGGCAAAGACCAAGATTTATCCACCTCCAATATCTCCCCTGGAACTTTACACAGTACCTGGAACACAGTGGACCCTCTACAAATACCGAATTGGGAATTCACTCATTATAAACACTGGGCGTCAGCTCTGGTTCTTCCAGGCTCCAAAACTAACATATGAGTAGATTTCTCCAGTTAGATAGGAGTGAAGTAAACCCCAAAGAATCAGGAACTAGAGCCAAGTAAAGAATAAACCCCAAGAAGCTTTGAGTAAAAAAGGGTACTGTTTGCACACTGCATATGGGAAAACAAGTAGAAAGTCCAAAAACAAAATAAAAACTTAGCAGCAAAGAAGAAATAAACAAAGCCCCACAAATTCTACGGCTTAAGTTAGCCTAACCACAACTAAGATATGGCTTCCCAAAGAACTAAATGACAAGTTGAGAGAAAGGCTCCGTTGTCTGTCAGGTCAGCTGTTCCTGAGAAGAAACTAAATTCAAAACTAGACAAAACTCTCCCACTACTAAAAACGTATATAGACAGGGAAGTATTTTTTCAAGCGATACTAATAAGTTGACTTGGGTGATTTAATAGCTTTCATGAAGAATTCTGAGAATTGGTTAGCGTATTTGAGGAACTCCACAACTACTTAGAATAAAAAGAAAAGCAACTTTTTAAAATTTAGCCGTATCTCTAAAAAGAAAAACCTAGTTACACGTTCTCGTAAAGAAGTTTCACTATTAATATAAAATACTCCGAAAGTTTAGTTCATAAGACGTATTCAAAATATATACCCAATAATCTAAATTTAGATGCTAGAGTAGCAATACAATTTTGATTCTCCAAAGATTACCAAGCATGAAATAGCAGTCTCCTTGATGAAGGGGTATTGCCAAACCAGGTGTCTCTACACCCATGAGATCTTAACACCAACATGCCAAGCATCAGGATCTTTGCCTTCCAGATGAGAGTCGTCCTCACTTGCCTCTTCAGGGCCTGTCCACCAGATTCTCAGCGTGATGCCAGCTCACTGCCATTTTCCCCATGCCAAAATAATGTTTCTCTTTCAGGTGCGGCATTTTCGGAGGGTCCATGAAATTCAGCAAAGTTACATTGTATGCTGCTCTGCTCTTTATGTCCACTTCATCTTGTCCATCATAGGATGACCATATGCCAGCATTGGGGAAATCTGCAGCCAAACACACTGGCACAGCATCCTCATTAGCCTTCTCTTTGGCAGCGGGTTCTTCTAAAGCCTGGATTATTTCTTATTTATTTATTTTTAGCCCAGATTATTTCTATCTGCAGGTAGTCATTAAGCTTGAGGAAGGTCTGACAAGCAGCAGCTATTTCAGCCTTGCTTCATTTTATTTTATTTTTTGAGACAGAGTCTCACTCTGTCACCCAGGCTGGAGTGCAGTGGTGCTATCTTGGCTCACTGCAGCCTCCGCCTCCTGGGTTCAAGCGATCCTCCTGCCTCAGCCTCCTAAGTAGCTGGGACTGCAGGCACATGCCATCATGCTAATTTTTGTATTTTTTTTTTTTTTTTAGTGAAGACGGGGTTTCACCCTGTTGGCCAGGCTGCTCTGGAACTCCTGGCCTCAAGTGATCTGCCCACCTCAGTCTCCCAAAGTGCTGGGATTACAGGTGTGAGCCACTGCACCTGACCCTGGGTGTATTTTATATTAGACCCTTTCACTGGCCAGAGTACCATAAAGAACCTAGTGTTCAGGTACTTGCAGGCGCAGCCTGGATTACCAATGAGGATGGGAGATACCAGAGTGAGCATATCTTTGCCTTGGATCCTAACCAGGTCCTGAAATAAGCAGCCATGCTTGTGCAGTGTGAGAAAAGCTTCTTGAGTCTCTTTATGGAGCTCCTTGGAAACACTGCCGGCTTCTTGGAGAATTAGGTTAGGATATTTCAGCTGCCACTGCTGATATAATTCATCATCTTTGTGGGTCAGATAAGGAAGCCAAGTGTCTTTAAACTCTTCAAAAAGCCTTAGTTTCTTAGCTTTGCACTCTTGTTCCTCGGCAGTTCGGGTGTGCTTCATGCTGCCACTAAAGCCACCTGCCTAAGTCATTAAGATTTGTTTTTTATTTGTTTGTTTGTTTGTTTTTTTGAGACAGAATCTTGCTCTGTCACCCAGGCTGAAGTGCAGTGGCATGATCTTGGCTTACTGCAACCTCTGCCTCCCAGGTTCAAGTAATTCTACTGCTTCAGCCTCCCGAGTAACTGGGATTATAGGCATGTGGCACCACACCCGGCTAATTTTGTATTTTTAGTAGAAATAGGATTTCACCCTGTTGGCCAGCCTGTCCTCGAACTCCTGACCTCAGCGATCCACCCACCTCAGCATCCCAAAGTGCTGGGATTACAGGCGTGAGCCACTACGCCTGGCCCTAGTCTTTAAGTTTTGAGGGTGGTTTGTTACACTGCAGTAGATAATTGAGACAACAGGTATATGTTTTTCCTGCATCGTTTTGTTTAGATACACCTTTCATGAAGGGAACCTAGCTGGAGTTTTAAAAATCCAATCTCTATGTTATGTGTTTAGTAGTCATTGGATTCAACCCTTTCATATGTATTTAATTATTGCTTCATTTGTACTTATTCCTGACATCTTCTTTTGGGTTTTCTAATTACCATGCTGTGTTAGTTTCCTATAGCTGCTATCATAAATTACCACAGGCCCAGCATGGTGGCTCGCACTTATAATCCCAGCACTTCGGGAGGCCAAAGAGGAAGGATGGCTTGAGGCCTGGGGTTTGAGACCAGCCTGGGCAATATAGCCAGACCCTGTCTCTACAGTAAAATAAAATAAGTTTAAAAAAATCAGAAACTTAGTGGCTTAAAACAACACAAATGTATTGTCTTATAGTTCTGAAGGCCAGAAGTCTGAATGGGTCTTAGGAGCTAAATCAAGATATTGTCAGAGCTGCATTATTTCTGAGAACTCTAGAAGAAAATCTGTTCTCTCGTGTTTTCCACCTGCTTTCCTTGGCTCACAGGGTGCCTTCCTTCTCCATTAAAACACATCACTTCATCCTCTGTTTTTGTTGTCACATTTCCTCTGTAACTCTCCAGCCACCCTCTTTCCCTTATAAGAATCCTTGTGATTACACTGAGCCCACCCAGATAATCCAGGATAATCTCTTCATCAAACTACTTAATCACATCTCAACATCCCTTTTGTTTTGTAAGGTGATATACTCACAGATTCTGGGGATTAGGATGGGAAATTTTTGGAAAGAACCAGCAGGATTATTTCATCTACCACACATCCCTTTTCCTTGTTTCTTTTCTTATTCTCTTTTTTGCTTTTCTAATCTATCAAGACGCTCATGGCTGCAAAGTAACAGAGACCTTAGTTAAACAATGGTATAATCAACAGAAAGACTAAAGGCTCGCACAACTGGATACCCAGAGGAGAGTGAGCCTGTGACTCAGCAGCGCCATCATGGACCCTGGTTCTTTTCATCCCTCCCATGTGCTACCCATAGCATCAGCTTCATTCTGAGGCTGGCTCCTTTAAGTGGCCAAGGGATGAGGCTGGAAGCTTCCTTATTCACACCCACTGAGGGAAAGAGTTGACTACCCATCACTTTCCCTTTGGACCAGGTTTCACAAGCTCGGAATTATTATTATTAATTATTATTATTAGTAGTAGTAGTAGGGATAGAGGTCTTACTCTGGAACTGTCTCACTCTGTTGCTCCAGACTGGGGTGCAGTGGTGCAATGACAGCTCACTGCAACCTTGAACTCCTGAGCTCCAGCGATCCTCCTGCCTCAGCCTCCCAAGCAGCTGGAACTACAGGTGCACACTACCACACTGGACTTATTTTAAAATTTTTTGTAGAGATAGGGCCTTGATATGCTGCCCAAGCCGGTCTCAAAAGTCCTAGGCTCAAGTGATCTTCCCACGTTGGCCTCTCAAAGTGTTGGGATTACAGGCATGAGCCACTGAGCCCTGCCTCCCTTAGCAGTTAGTAAATCTACCTTGCAGTGTTCCCAGTACCTGCAGAATTAGCTTTAAAGTGACTGAATCGGAGATTGCAGTGCAGATGCTGGAGCCTTCCTCAGAAATCTGAGTTTCAATTATGCAGCGGGCCCTTCCTCCAACCTCTAAGCTTTAGTGATTCAACGTCTCCCTTTGTTCTCAGCCCAAGAGTGGGTAGCTGCTTCTTGCAGTTGCTAACTTATGTGATAGGGCAGATTTGGTTTTTTTGACTTTTCAGTTATCCAGTTATTAACCGTAAACCTAGTTAACAGTTCTCCATATTACATTATCTCTGTTAAATAATTGGTATAGTTTCTGTCCCCTGATTGATATATCTTTATAAACTTAATTCTCTATTACATTTGTTTATTGTTGTGATTTGCACTTCTGGGAGGATCAGGATCAGTTTTATCCTGATCTTAGAACCTAACCTATTGGTCCCCCAATACACTGCCTCCTTAATGTAATCATAATTGGCTGCTGGCCCTGGGATGGAGCCAGCGACCGCAGCTAAGACCCTGCTGGGCAGAGCAGGGCAGAATAGGGCAGTGGAGGAGGAGGCCCCTCAGCTGGCTGTGGTCAGTGTCAGGTCTTCAGGGCTCTCTGCAAACAGAACTGGAAGTTTGTCCCCCTTTTACCCTGCAGGCAGAAGGTCCCTGTGGGAGAAATTAATAGGCCAGCTCTGTGCTGAGATTTCAGTTTAGCTTATATATCTGCTACATTTCCATTTTCCCCTGCTCCAGGGCCAGTTGGGCCACCCCTCCCTCCCTGCCTTCCCTCCCTCCTTTCTCCCATGAAGACATTTTTCAGCTCCCTCGTCCTCTTTCTCCTTTTTGCCAGGGGCCATTAAATGCTACCTCCTTCAAATCTCTGTGTTATGTCCTCCTCCCAGCCCCTATAGCCCCTGGCATTTCCCTCATTCTTCCTGGCATGGATCCTGCATGCCTTGGATGGGAGTGGGCATGCATGGGTTCTTATGAGTCCTGGTTACTGTGAGCAGTGACCAAGCTTAGCATTTCTTACTGCCCAGGTGTCATGGAGGAATTCATACTTGCTACCTACAGATAAGGAAACAGAAAATCAATGACTGACCCAAAGGCATTTAGCTACTCCTGCAACTTAATTTTCAAAAGACCAAAATTTAAAAACACAAAGGAAGACAAATAAAAATCAACAAAATAACGGGCAAATGGTTTGAACAACCATTTTATAAAGATATACAGATGACGACCAATAAGCTCACACAAAAAATTGCTCAACATCGTTAGTTTTCAGAGACATACAAATTAAATACACAATGAGATACTATTACACACCCAGTAGAATGGCTAAAATTAAAGACTGACAACACTGAGGATTGTGAGGATGTCAAACAATTAGAACTCTCAACATTACTGGTGGGAGTATAAAGTGGCACAACTAATTTGGAAAAAAAAGAGTTCTATAGTTTCTTATAAAATCAAACATAGGGGCTGAGTTCCATGGCTCATGTCTGTAATCCCAGCATTTTGGGAGGCTGAGGTGGGAAGATCCCTTGGGGCCAGTAGTTCACGACAAATCTGGGAAACATAGCAAGACCTCATCTCTAATTAAAAAAAAAAAAAATCAGGCTGGGCGCAGTGGTTTACACCTGTAATCCCAGCACTTTGGAAGGCTGAGGTGGGCGGATCACAAGTTCAGGAGATGAAGACCGTCCTGGTCAACATGGTGAAACCCTGTCTCAAAAAAAAAAGGTAGCTGACAGTGGTGGCTATGGCATGCCTGTAGTCCCATCTACTGGGGAGGCTGAGGCAGGAGGATTGCATGAGCCCAGGAGTTTGAGGTTGCAGTGAGCTATGATCACATCATTGCACTCCAGTCTGGGCAAGAGAGATAGACCCTGTCTCAAAACCAAACCACCAAACATAGGACCGTTATCAAAATTAAAAACTTTTGTGCATCCAAGGACACTATCAAGAGAGTGAAAAGGCCAGCTACAAAATGGGAGGAAATATTTGCAAACCATGTATCTGATAAGGGGTTAATATCTAGATTATAAAACAACTCCCCAAACCCAACAACAAAAAAACAAGCAACACAATTTAAAAAATAGGCAAAGGACTTGATAGACATTCATCCAAAGGAGATATATAACATGGCTGATAAACCCATAAAAAGATGCTCACATCACTAATCAGTAGGGAAGCGCACATCAAAGCTGCAGTGAGATAGTGCTTCATTTCATTAGGATGGCTTTTATAGAGACAACGGCAACAACAACAAACCAAAACACGAAATGGCAAGTGTTGATGAAGATGTGGAACTCTGGTGCATTGTTACTGAGAATGTAAAAATGGCACAGCTGCTGTGGAAAACAGTAGGGTGGCTTATCAAAAAACCGAACATAGAATGAACTGTATCTTCCAGCAATTCCATTTTTAGCTATATACCCAAGAGAACTGAAAGCAGGGACTCAAACAGATATTTGTACACCAGTGTTAGTGGCAACACTATTCACAATAACTAAAAGATGGAAACGACCCAACGTCCACTGACAGATGAAGTATAAATAAAATGCAGTACAGCATATAATGAAATAGTATTCAGCCTTAAGAAGAAATGAAGTTTTGATAGATGGTACAACATAAATAAACCTTAAAAATATTGTAAGTGAAATAAACCACACACAAAAGAACAAATATTGCATGATTCCACTTTTATGAATACTTAGAATAGTCAAATTTGTCAAGATAGAAGGTAAAATAGTGGTTATTGGGCTCGGGAGAGGAAGAATGGCAAACTGTTGTTTAATGGGTCTGGGGTTTCATTTGAGATGAGAAAAAAGTTGCAGAGATGAATAGTGGAGACGGTTGTACAACAATGAAAATGTATTTAATGCTACTGAATCACACACTTAAAAAGGGTTAAAATGGTAAATTTTATGCTCTGTATGTTTTACCACAATAAAAAAAAATAGCCAGGCTCAGTGTCTCACGCCTGTAATCCTAGCAATTTAGGAAGCTGAACCTAGCAGATCACTTGAAGTCAGGAGTTTGAGACCAGTCTGGCCAACATGGTGAAACCCTGTCTCTACTAAAAAAAAAAGCAACAACAAAACAAAACAACACAAAAATTAGCTGGGTGTGGTGGCATGTGACTGTAATCCCAGCTACTTGGGAGGCTGAGGCAGGAGACTCACTTGAACCCAGAGGCAGAGTTTGCAGTGAGCTGAGATCGCGCCACTGCACTCCAGCCTGGGCAACAGAGCGAGACTCTGTCTCAAAAACAAGAAAAGAAAATGAAAAAAAAACAATAGTGGCAATGGTTGCACAACATTGTGAATGTGTTAAATGCCACCGAATTGTACAATTTAAAAATGGTCGGTTTTACGTTATGTGTAATTTACCACAATAAAAATGTTAAAAACAAAGAAACTACACATAAACATACCTTATGACACAGCAATTCCATTTCTCTATTTATCCAAGAGAAATAAAAATAAAAATACTTGTACATGTATGCTCCTAGCAGCTTGTAATAGCCCCACAAGGACAGAGCCTAGGATGTCCATCAGGAGGAGGATGGCTCAGCCAGCTGTGGTAGATATGATCAATGGACAACTATTGAAGTCACTTGACCAGTTGGTTGAGCGGAAACATGAACGTAGGTTGCTTTACTCCAGTTCCTTGTCTTTCTTCAGCCCCACAAGGTGGGCTTTCCTACTTGCCCCAAAATTTTGACCTAAGGAACATCTTGAGTGTTACTGAAACCCTTTCCTCCTCTCACAGGAAAGTTCCCATCATCATCTATGCTGTGGCCTCCAAGACTTCTGTCTGGTCCAACAGGTTTGGGTCCATCCCTTGCCAGGATTGACAGAGGAACCCTCCCCATTCCTCAGCAGTGGGGAATCTAGGCATGGCGACACCCAGCATGTCTGGGTCGTGGTTTTCACCTCTCTAGGGGTCATAGTTCTAACTGGTCTTTCCCATATTTCAAGTTGGAATGCTTTGGCCACCATCACACAGGCTTCTGTGAGCCTGACCAAAGCCTCTCTTGTGGGTGACCCCGAGAGGCACAGTTTTCAAGGCCAGGCACACTCACTGTTCTCCAGGTGGCAAAATGAGCCATCTACTCCGTATAGTTTGAGGGCATGGACTCTTCAGTCACACAATCTGTATTTGAATCTTAGCTTTATCATGTGCTTTGGTAAACTGCACAACCTCACTGTGCTGCACGTTCCTCATCGGTAAAAGGAAATAAGAATGCTACTTGCTTCATGGGATTGCTGTGAGGATGAAATTGCTTCATAGGGTGTCAAGTTCTTGGAGCGGTGCCTAGCACATGGTAAGCACTATGTAAGTGTGTTATTTTTACCCACCAACCACCATGTTCTCCACGTTCTTTGAAGGATGTTGTTCAACAACAAGTGAAAAGAAATAATTAGTGCATCCTGTATCAGTCAGGATTCAGGCACACCAGTACTTTCAACAGGGAAAATTTAATATAAAAAATTATGAAGTAGTAAAGGAGGGTTCATTACTAAGAAGGGTAAGTGGAACTCTAGATAATTCAGGAATAACAAAGGGAGCAGCCACTGCCTCCGGGGCTGCCAAAGGGAACCCAAGGAAGCAACAAACTCTCCCTCCCCACCAAGGCTGAGATTCAGAGCTCACTGGTGAGGGTGGCGCCGGGGCCTGTGGATGGTGGAGGAGTATGCTGAGGCGCTGCAGGCTGAGGATGGCAAGCAGGAGACTCTGCTGGATGCTGGCAAAATCTCACCAGGAAGCCGCCCACGGGCAGCTGTGCCGTAAGAGCCAGAAGAAAGGCAGTGAGCTAGGAAGAGAAGTCCCTTCAGTGTTCCTCTAGCACTTTCTACTGACAAGATCTAACAGTGGCACCAGCTGACAGAAGACAAATATTTTCAGGGTCCAGCTCCAGGATCACAAAGCAGGGCCAAGAAGGGCAAATTTGGAGCAGAGCAGTATGAAATGCACTGGTTCACACCCCATCGGTGTTCTTATAGAGACATTTCACAGGGAGTTTTCCCTAATTATGGTTTATATATCTAGAGTAATACAAAAGGGAGCTAGGATTAGGGTGACCCTATGTTCCAGATTGTCCGGGACAGCACAATTCATGCTTGTTGGTCCAGTATTATGAATAGTGCTCCTTTTGACTCTCAGAAATGTCCCTGTTTGAAGGATACATTATGTGGTCAGTCACACTATGTACAGATGCAGCCGATTCCATCAAACTAACCTTCCCACTGCTAGTGGCTAGAAATTTTGTAAATACCCCACCCTACCCTAATCTGTCTGAATGCAACAATGAGTTACCAAGGCAGTCTAAGGGGTAAGGGGCCAAGATTTCATGGAGAAGAGGACTGCATTCAGGTAAGCGCAGCACCCTGAGCTGCTGTCCTCCTTGAAGTGTTTGTCAGTGACAGAAACCATGAAGCTGAAAAGGTAAGTAGAAAGCAGCGGCTCTCCAGAGGAACATATGATTAAAAATACATCGAGTCCTCCATAGACGTGATCTTAATGAGTATAAAATACAATTCTAAGTGATATGAAAGGACTGTGTCATAGTTAAAATGGTAGGTTTTGTTTTCTTAATGGTACACAAAATAATAGCACACTTTACAATTTAGGGTGTTTTAGATTTGATGAAATGTGGTATATTTGTTCACAAGTATGGGTATATCTGTAAGAGAGAATCCTATAGAAACAGCCTGGTCAAAAGAGATATGCTTTTAAAACACTGACAGATTCTGCTAAACTAGCTTAAAAACCAAACCAGCTGAAGGCTATCAATTCCCCCACACTCTCCTCAACACTGGACGTTACCAATCTTTAAAATTTTTTTCATCTGACAGGCTTTCACCACTTCTTCATTTCAGAGTCAATCCAGATAATCAGATGGGATCCCTCAAATTCTCATCTGTTCCACTCTATGTGTAATCGGTTCAAATCTGCATCACACTTCCCTAGAGCGTGGGCCTTGGGACCTACACATGTTTCTCCTCCTAAGAGAAAATAAAGGGTCATTTTCCCAGGCAGTGCTGGTAAGCATCACGGACTATCAAGACAGTAGGGTACCTCAGACACTGCCAAACAGAGGGGGTTCTGAAAGGCATTCAGGAAGGTCCATACTGTTGCACGTGGCAGTAGAGTCTTTTACATTTCCATTTGGAAAAATAATAATTAACATAATCCTTTAGGATCCCCCAATACCCATTAAAGTGGAATTACTTTGGAAGCCTCTGAATGCGTGCTCACCAGTACACGAAGCATTTATTCCTTGAACACCAGATATGCGTTCACATGACAGCTGCTTGGGTGGCTTCTCATGTGGGCTTTGACTACTCTACAGCAATATTTTTAAAAGTCATATGCTGCTTAACATATATCCATAATAAAATGCTGGTTAAAAATAGAAAATATAAAACATTTGCTGGAATAAAGGAGGACCATAAAATGATAATTTTACACTTTTGAACCAAGACAATTTTCATTCACTAGACCTACAAATTGCATTCAGCTGATCAAACTATATGGCTCATCACAATGTCTCTTGTACATCTGAAACCAAAGTCATAAAGAGAAAATATAGTGACCATTAGATCTGATTTGGCCTCTTGTTATTAGACATGAAGACCAGCCCAACCCACATCATGCTATTTGTAGAATGTCACTTGCATATAGCAGTCTGAACCCTTCTGTTTTATCTCATCATTTAGACATAAAAAAATGAAAGTAATAAAAATAAACCAGTTTTTAAAAAAAATGCAAAAGGCATAAATTCCAAACATTCATTTAGGAAAGCAGTTTTTGTCTATTTTTGATGGTACAATGAGTCATTAAGTTTCATACATTTTAATATACATTTGTCCCAATACCAGATATGTGTTATTTTAAAAGATATTTGTTAACAAAGCATGCTTTCCCCTTACATAATTACTTAAGTAAACAGTCTGCATTACTTGAAAAATGTGAAAAGGTTGAAACTAGTCTTTTAATAATATAGCTACTACTGCTGTATTTATTTATTTATTGAGACAGGGTCTCTGTCGCCCAGGCTGAAATGCAATGGTGTGATCTCAGCTCACTGCAACCCACACGATGTTTTGCCATACTGGCCAGGCTGGTCTCAAACTCCTGGCTTCAAGTGATCCACCTGCTTCAGTCTCCCAAAGTGCTGGGATTACAGGTGTGAGCCAAAGCGCCTGGGTGATAATACTGTTTTAAAGTTATACATGAATCTAAAATGTTTTATTTAACAATCCTTTCTGTATTACACATCATACACAAATTATTGCATGGTAAAATAATTTCAAGGTGTTGGGAAGAGTCTACATGGTAAAAGGAGTCCTCTACCAGTCAAGTCAGGCTGGAGAGCTCTTGTCTAGATTTTTCAATTTATGGGTGAGGAAACTGAGGTCCAGAGAGAGTAAAAGACTATTATGGTCTCTTACAAACTTAAGAGGACCACAGCAAAGACTCCTAGTTCATTGTTCTTTAGAGGCAGTCTGGGTAAGGTTAAGTGCCTTTCAGGTCCCAGGAGATTTTTCCTTGCAGGAAAAGATTTCCAGCAGCAGAGGTTCTGACCCCGCCCCCCTTCAGCAGGTACAGCCTTACCCGCACTAGGCTCCTCCTTAAAGCGCCAATATTCTTGTGGCTTAAGCAATTTAGGTTCCCTTTATGAGGTGCTGCCTTCCCCTTGAATACAGTCGGGCATCAGTCAATATCTGTGGAACCAATAAAGGAGTAGATCCATGAATGAGGCTAGTGAGAAGGGACCACCGCGGGCCAACTCTGCTGCTCATGGTTCACCAGGTGGGCTCTGAGAGACTCAGTAGGGAGGAACGGCAGATTCTGCAAATGCTACGGGATTTGAGAAGACGCTGTGTATGGGTCCACAATTTCCTTGTTTACCAGGAATTAACCCCTTTCAATTTTGGGGAAAAAAATCATCCCCACCCTGCACAAACCACAAACTGTATTTACCTTTTCATCCTGTTCCAGCTTCCAGGAAGAACTTATGTAACAGATCACTCTCTGTTGTCCTTGATTTACCCTGGCCTCACCCACAAAGCCTCCAAGGAGCCCTAATCCTGGCATGCTGTAAAGAGCCCTGCATCCACCACCTGCATGGTGCAGGATGGGATCTTGCGGGGTGTTGACCATTCCTATTCTGAGCTTCTGAGTCTCCACGTGTGTCTCTCAGCTTACAAAACCATCTGGAAACAGCCTTCCAGGCTGATAAGCTGACAAAACCATCTGGAAACAGCCTCCCCTGGCTTCTTTCTTGGGAGACCTTCCTAAAAACTCCTTCAGGAGGCCCCTGCCTTACATAGAATCTTTTGCTACTTCCTCATGGTCCATCTGATCACTTTAACTTTTTTGCTTGAGTTTCAAGGCCTTCTGCAGTCCGATACCATCTCAGTGCTTGACATCTGTCACCTAACACAACCTATTACTGAGAGTGTAATCACCCTCAAGGTGATTACACAAATGACTTTCATTCTGTCCAATGCTTGCTCATGCAGTTTCCCCCATTATTGCCATAATCATTCTGTTGTTTGCTTCGCTGGCTCTCCTAGGAGAACGGAGGTCACCAAATAGGTGACCAGTATGCCAGCAGGTGATCAGAGACCATCAAGATGAGTGAGACAAACCTGAAGGAAGAGACGGGGTGGTGGGCACTTGGGAGGTGGCCGCTAGCTTCCCTGGAGGACCAGGTTCATGGCAGGCTTATCAATTAGGTACAACAGGCACAGTGCCTCGGCCAGCAAAAATATTTAAATGTTAATTTCTTTTGAAATGAGAGAAAACAAATACAGTAATAACAAATGAAAAAATAGTAATAACGAATATAGCAATAAATTCAGCTTGAATTACATTCATTTTTTATATCATCACAGTGGTAATAGATAATTTTTCAAAAGTTTTTCTTTGTTTTTGAGACGAAGTCTGGCTCTTGTTGCCCATGCTGGAGTGCAGTGGTGATGTCGGCTCACTACAACCTCTGCCTCCCAGGTTCAAGAGATTTTCCTGCCTCAGCCTCCAGAGCAGCTGGGATTACAGGCACCCACCACCACGCCCAGATAATTTTTGTATTTTTAGTAGAGATGGGGGGATTTCACCATGTTGACCAGGCTGGTCTCGAACTCCTGCCCACAGGTGATCTGCCCCCCTTGGCCTCCCAAAGTGCTGGCCACAGAGCCTGGCCTGGTTTTTTTTTTTTTTTTTTTTAATGGAGGACAGGGGCCCACGAAGACAAAAGTGCCTACGACCTAGTACAGTCATAATTCAGCCCTGGGTATAGTGTTTAGATTTTGTTTTTAAATGTATTCTAGATAATTGTATGCGAGCTCCCGATTTAAAATACTGAAAATTAGTTTTAACATCAAACATTTTGTGGCCAAACAAAACACGCAGGGTTTGGACTGCAATTTCTCCAAAGCCTGGGCTATCTCCGCGTCCTCCGAGTGGTGGGGCCAGGCCGGGTTTCGGGGTCCAGCCTCCTGCCTGGGGGGCCCGAGCGCCGCGGGAACCTCGCGAGCCGGACCAGGCGCCAAGCCGCAGCCTCGAGCCTCCCCCGGCCCCGCCCGGCCGGGGCGCCCCCTGACAGCCGCCACTGGGGGTCTGGGGACGCGCTCCTTCCGGGGGCCCTGCGGGGAGTCGGGTCGGGCCTCCCCGGGGCCCCTGAGCAAGCCTGCCCGGCTCAGCCTCAGCCCCACCCCCGGCCCGCGTCACCACCGCGGCGAGGCCTGCCTGCCGCTCTCCGGGCCTGGGCCCTGCCCCTCGGGGCCGGCTCCGGGACGCGAAGCCCATAGAGGGGGTTCCGGCCGCAGGCGCCG
Organism: Cacajao melanocephalus; assembly: GCA_963573385.1. Classification (NCBI taxonomy): domain Eukaryota; kingdom Metazoa; phylum Chordata; class Mammalia; order Primates; family Pitheciidae; genus Cacajao; species Cacajao melanocephalus. Next base: position 21,783 of record CAUYLG010030835.1, read on the forward strand.
GGGCCGCTCCTCCTACGGCGAGGCCCAGGTCTGCGCGCTGCGCTCTTTGCAGGGCCCCTGTGGCCCTCCCGTCACGGCCATGCTAGGCGGCCCCTCCATCCCCGAGGGCGACACTCGCAGGCTTCCCAGGCTCGCTCCGCCGAGGTACAGCCGAGCCATGGCCGACAACGCGGCGCGAAGCCGCGGAAGGCTCGGGCCTGGGCTCGCGCCTGGGCTCGCCCTGCGAACGCGCATGCTCCGCCGCGGGCTGCCGCGGGCGCCAGTGTGCCCTGATAGAGCCATCGCGAGGCCGGCTGAGCGGAGCTCCAGTGGCGCAATCGGTTAGCGCGCGGTACTTATACGGCAGTACATGCAGAGCAATGCCGAGGTTGTGAGTTCGAGCCTCACCTGGAGCACGACCTTTTTGGATGTCTACTACCCGTTTTGTGTATCTCCTTGCCTGAAGGAAGGAGTTAGTTTCTCTTTAGTCTTCTCAATTTTCGTCTCTAACTGCTCTGCCGCACGTCCCCGTTGACAGCAAGCAGGAAGCAGCTCGCAGTGCACTCTCTGGCCCCTTTCCCGAGCTACTTGTTGCCACCGCGAGGCATCCAGCCCCTCCAAGCCGGACATCTACCCACTGCGCCCTCCTAGTGCTCTGCTTAGGCGAGTCCTGTAACTGCACCCAGTCCCGGACCACAGGACGGCGGATGGAGGTGGTGAGGCGCTGCACTGTGGTAGGGTCCCTAGCTGGCCGTGGGGGATCGAATATTCTGGTCACTTCACTCTACACGGCGAGCCCTAGCTCCCTATGCCGAGATGAGGCCCAGGGCGCTGCCTCGGCCCCGGGCGGGGCCCAAGCACCGCCGACCACTCCCAGGCGTTGGGGCCCGAGGCCCAGCGCGGGGCGCCAGGGGAGCCGTGGGGAGATCTGGGGCGGCTGTTTTCCGCCCTTGTAACTCGTGGTGAGTTCTCCCCCCTCGCTTCTGTCTGCAGAGACCGCTAGACTGCGGGCCCTTCTCAACCCAAGCACCCTGCCGTCCCTGGGCAGATTTGCAGTTTGGGGAATGTGCTCGGAGCGTTCCCCTCTCCATCCTGTGCCCCTTCTCATAGAAGCACGCGACAAATCGTGGTTCAGAAGTCCTCCTGGGGGCAGGAAATCAAGCCAAGTGGTGGGCGGATGCGCCCTGCCCCACATCCCAGGGAGGTGGACAAAGCGGGTACAGGCTTAGTTAAGGGGTGAGAAGTCTCCTGGACGTGTTCTTTCAAAGGGGAGATTTTCAGCTGCTTTCATGGACTGGATCGTTGCTAGATTGTGGGTGGAAATACTACCCCGCGAGGAGTGAAAAGCAAGACCTAGAAAGTTCAGAGAAGTGGATGGAGGGCGGAGCTCTCCTCTGTCTCCTCCGCTACCCCAGGCTTCGGTTGCTGTCACCCACCCAGCCCCAGATGCAGAACGGGAGCCCTGTACCAACTGGCATGTGGGAAGGGCCGTCCACTTCCCCTCGCCCGGCGCCGGGTTCCTCGCCAACCCCAGGGAGGTCGCTTCCGGCTCACAGACACCCTCAGCGGCATGGGGTGGGTCCCCTGTAGAAATGCAGCCCAGGCTCGAAAACAAATGAAATATCTATCCATTAAAAAATAATAATAATTTTAAAAAAAATAGGTGCGGTGGCTCACACCTGTAATCCATTTTCTGAGAACTCTTATGTTTAGAACATTCTTCAGTATTGTTTCTGTCCCTACTGGTTACTGCTGAAATGGCAGTGGCTTTGGGAACTATTTTTCTGGTAAGATGGTAGGGTAGGAAGGAAGCTAAACTAGTTGTTCTTTTCTTATTTAATTTAGAAATCTTCAGCTAAGAAATTGTTAATTAGGCCATAAACAAACAAACATACCGTGAGCCTATTTGTGGTCCAATGCCTTCAAGTGATGTTGATAGAATTTTTTAAGGTTGTAGTGGGTGATAAAAATCAGTCAGGCAGGACATGGTGGCACACATGTAATTCCAACACTTTGGGAGGTTGAGGCAGAAGGATTGCTTGAGCCCAGGAGTTCCAGACCAGCCTGGGCAACATGGTGAAACCCCGTCTCTACAAAAAATACAAAAATTAACCCAGCATGGTGAGGCACACCTGTAGTTTCAGCTTCTTGGGAGGCTGAGGTGGGAGGATCACAACTGAGCCCAAGAGGTTGAGGCTTCAGTGAGCTAAGATTGCACCACTGCACTCCAGCCTGAGTGACCCTGTCTCAATTAAAAAAAAAAATCAAGTCAGAATAGGAGAGAATGCTTTAAAAACCACAAAGTATTATGACATTTTTATTAGCATCAGACCACTGGCTTAGTCCTGATTACACTGTGTAGTGGCTTCAAGGAGGAAGTGGGTAAGTATAAGGTGACCAAACTGGGAAGGAAGGTTGAAGTGACAGCTGAACAGCCCCAGGCCCCAGCAGGAGAGAAACCTGATGGAACCCAGGCTGACCTTAGCTTTGTAGAACACTTGGATGAAGACAGGCTCATCAGAGCTGGGGCTGACACAGCCTGAAAGGAGTGCAGATTCGAATTTGGAGGAAGAGTGGAGCTAGTCCAGAGACAAATGTTTTTGACAAATGACAAGATGCAATTTTCATAGAGATAATTGTAAGTCTACATTCAGTTCAAAGTGCCATGTGTGGGGATGCCTGGCCTGACAGCTGTTTGCATGTGAAAGATCTGGGGATTTCAGATGTATGCAACCTTGGTCGTGCCAGCAGTGTGACCCAACTGCTAAGAATGTCAACTGATTATTAATGCATGACTATATAACGCATTACGTGGTGTGGTGTGGTGTCAGGGATCACAAAACAGCCATCTGTGGAACAAATCTAGCCTGCAGACAGATTTTGTTTGGCCTTCCAGCACTGATTTGCAAAGTGTTGACATTAAAAAAATAATTTGCCTACATATTGGGAGATTTCACAGAAATGCGGAGATTTTCAGTTTCTAATGAAAAGTCAGGGCTGGGCATGGTGGCTCATGCCTGTAATTCCAGCACTTTGAGAGGCCGAGGTGGGCGGATCACCTGAGGTCAGGAGTTCAAGACCAGCCTGGCCAACCTGACGAAACCTCATCTCTACTAAAAATGTAAAAATTAGCTGGGCGTGGTGTTGCATGCCTGTAGTCCCAGCTACTTTGGGGGCTGAGGCAGGAGAATCGCTTGAACCCTGGAGGCGGAGGTTGCAGTGAGCTGAGCTCACACCACTGTACTCTGACCTCCGACAGAATGAGAACTTGTCTCAAAAAAAAAAAAAGGTCAGAAACCCGGCCATCTGGGACCTTTATTCCTACCTGGCAAGACTGGCTGCCCATCTTGGATGTGTATGTGGCTTTCGGTTTGCCACAGTCGTTGTCACTCTCCGTTAATCTCTAACACAGTGCCAGCTGCCACGACACTGGCTTGCTTTGCTGTTTTCTTTATTCCAGACTCATTTCAGTCATTCGTACCCTACAGATACTGAGTGTGTGGCCTCCATATGGGTAAAGGGAAGGAATCCTGTTGAACTCTCAGTAGGTCAGAACACAGCCAGAGGGTGTGATTTGCAGAAACAAGCTCATTTAAAATTCAACAAAACAAAACCAAAGCCCAATTCTTTATTGTGGAAAATTTCAAACATACACAAAAGTAGAGAGAACAGTACAGTTAACCCCCATGCTTCCACTGTAAAGAATTATCAACATGGTTTCATCCATATCCATCGCACAACATTCATCCCTTACCCCTGGAATATTTTAAAGGCAATCCCAGATATGGTTTAATTTAAACTGTCAACACTTCAGTGTATGTACCCAACAGGTAATCACTTTTTTAAAAAAGCATAACCACAGTATGATCATCACACCCAACAAGAGTAATCATAATTACTTAGCTTCATCTCATACCTCATCTGCATTCAGATTTCTATCCTTGTTGCTGAAAAGTATTTTTACAGTTGGTTTGTTTGAATCAAGAGCCAAACATGGGCCATACTTGCCATTTGATTGCTGTATCTTTTAAGTCTGTTAATCTATTCTAATCCCCTCTCTTTCCACCCCCTTTTATGACATTTTTTTGTTGACCTTTAGAATTCCCCACAGAGTTTGGCTAATTGCATGCCCAAGATCTTCAATCCCTCATGGCAATTAGATCTAGAAGCTTTATAATATTCAGATTATTTTTCCCGCAAAATACATTCCAGGTGGTACTGTGTGCTACTGCATCACAAGAGAACGTACATAATGTCTGGCTGTCCCACATTTAGAAATACTACTTTTGATTGATGATTTCAGCATGGTCAGCCGAATCCATCCATTATAAAATCCTTCACCAGCCTCTAACCTAATGTTTTAGCAGCCATTGATTATCTTGGTCTGAACCTTTTATTTTTATCGAGGATTCCCCAGTGGTGCTTTTCTAATTCTATTATTCCTTGTGTATTTAGGACTATGGAAGCACAATTCACATAAGACTGGATAATTGCTTGATTCTTTTGCTTTTTCCACCAGTCTTTATAATAATGAGTTGATTCCCTAATAATTTCTTTTTTCTTTGAGACAGAGTCTCACTCTGTCACCCAGGCTGGCGTGCAATGGTGTGATCTTGGCTCACTGCAGCCTCTGCCTCCTGGGTTCAAGAGAGTCTCCTGCCTCAGCCTCCTGACTAGCTGGGACTATGGGCATGTGCTATTATGTCCAGCTAATTATTGTATTTTTAGTACAGATGGGTTTTCACCATGTTGACCAGGCTGTTCTCGAACTCCTGACCTTGAGATCCGCCTGCCTCGGCCTCCCAAAGTGCTGGAATTACAGGCGTAAGCCATTACACCCAGCATTCCCTAATAATTTCTAAGGATAATCAATTAGTTTTAAAAGCTTTTTTGTGTTATAGTTTATGTACAATGAACTGCATTAATAATGTTGAGTAGCTTTTCCTATGCTTAGTAGACATTAATATATCTTCTTTGGTGAAGTATTTGTCCTTTTTTGTTTTTGTTTTTGAGACAAGGTCTTGTTCTGTCCCCCAGGCTGGAGTGCAGTGATGTAATATCACAGCCTCAAACTCCTGCATTCAAGCAATCCTCCTGCCTCAGCCTCCCCAGTAGCTGGGACTATATGTGCGAGTCACCGGGCCTGGTTTCTGTCTGTTTTTTTATTGAGTTGTTTCTCTTTTCATTATTGAGTTGTAGAGATGTTCTGTATAATCTAGATATAGTTTCCTTGTTGGATATATATATATATATATATATATTTTGAGAAAGAGTCTCTCTCTGTCACCCAGGCTGGAGTGCAGTGGTGTGATCTCAGCTCACTGCAATCTCCGCCTCCCAGGTTCAAGCGATTCTCCTGCCTCAGCCTCTGGAGTGGCTGGGACTACAGGTGCATACCATCATACCCAGTTAATTTTTGTATTTTTAGTGGAGACAAGGTTTGCCATACTGCATATTTTTTAAGGCTTTTTCAGTGGACAGAAATGTAAAATGAACACTTCTTAAAAAGAGGAAAATAAAGCCCGAGTTTATGGTGATATTTCTAATTCAAATTTAAGAGTTCAAAATTCATACCCTTTAAGTATATATATGGGTCTCTTTTCTCTTGCCCAGAACATATTCGTTCTTTACAACTTTTACGTAATGACTTAGCTACCTATTTTCTTTATTCTGCTGTACACACACAAACACACACACACACAATAGTTTCAAAATAATAATACTGATATTATTTCTAACAATAGGATTATGAAATGTAATTTAAGACTTCTTTGTGATAATTTTTGTCTTTAGATGTATTCAAATTACAGTATTCAGGATACTGTGTTTTGAAGTCAAATTAATTTTTCTGTGAATGGCAACTTGGTAGACAGTGAATGTCATTTGAGTCAGTTCGTCTTACATACTTAGGGATTGTTTTTTTTCTTTTTTGGTTTATTTATTTAAAATATTTACATGCTTCCAAAGTCAAAACTATAAAACAAGAAGTCTCGCCTATATCCTTGCCTGCAGAATCTGTTACCTCCTCTGTACTGGTAATTATTTTAAAGTTACTTTCTGGGATTGTTTATTTTTTAAAAATATAGCAAATAGACGCATACTTACTTTCCACTTCCTTTTTTTCTTATTAAAAAGTTGTATTGCTCCCTATTGACTTCACTAACAGTGTAGTTCTAAAGATCATTTGAAAGTTGCAGCTGAAAGTCTTCCTCACTCAATCGCAGTTGCATAGTACTGTATTTGGTTGCACCACCATTTATCCTAGCGGTCCTCTCCTAATGAACATCTGGATTGTTTCCAGCCTCCTGGTTTTGTAGACGGTGCTACAATCAAGAACTTTACTCACACATAGTTTAGCAATTTTTGCTAGCATATCTTTGGGATAGAAGTAGGATTGCTGGTGCTGTATCTGTTTGTATCTGTATCGTATCTATCTGTATCTCTATTTTTATCTAGATTTAGATCATCTATCTCTATAGATGGCTGCATAATTTTCCAGGTGTGTGAAATCACCTTTAAAGATGGTTTTTGCCAGGTGTGGTGGCTCACACCTGTCATCCCAGCACTTTGGGGAGACTAAGGTGGGAGGATTGCTTGAGCTCAGGAGGTGGGGGTTGGAGTGAGCCATGATTGCAACACTGCACTCCAGCCTGGGTGACAGAGTGAGACCCTGTCTGAAACAAAACAAAATAAATCATAAAGATGGTTTCTGATGCAATGATCTATGGGTGTGAGGGCTCTGGAATTCACATCCTAAGAGTGATGACTGAAGGGCTAGGGGACTAGCTGATGTTACATCAGTCATGCAAATATTTGCTGTCTGATTCCAGGGGAGACACCGCTGAATGCCTTTCCTGATAGACACCTAGGAAGTGGGACTCTAGAGCCTTGGTCACAAGGTGCAGTTCGTGGAAGATCTCAACTTTCAGGAGTGCCCCAAGGAAAAGGTCAAGCTTAGAAAAAGCCAACGAGACTCCTCACCCAGCCCTGCCTAGTGCTTCTGGCCTTCGGACTTTATCCTCCAGCCTCTAGCTTCACCTCTTCTGTTTTGTCTTCAGTTTTACAATGTCTAAGGTCATTTTTGAAAATCATCTTTTTTATTTTAACTATTTTTTATTATCTGTTAACTATTATTTTAATGTGTCTTATTCTTAAGCTTTTGAAAAGAAATTTTGTGCATGGGCATGGTGGCTCACACCCATAATCCCAGCACTTTGGGAGGCCGAGGCAGGCAGATCACTTGAGGTCAGCAGTTTGAGACCAGCTTGGCTAACATGACGAAACTCCGTCTCTATTAAAAATACAAAAATTAGCCGGGTATGGTGGCGCATGCGCCTGTAGTCCCAGCTACTCAGGAGGCTGAGGCAGGAGAATCTCTTGAACCTGGGAGGTGGAGATTGCAGTGAGCTGCGATTTCACCACTGCATTCAGCTTGGGTGACAGAGTGAGACCCTGACTCAAAACAAAAACAAAAACAAAAACCTCTTTTTACAATTTTTTTTCTTTGAGATTTAGTTTTATCTTTCCTATGGTGTTAATGAAACTCTTTCATTAATGAGTATATTCTTTCCCTTTGAAAGTTTCATTCTGCCTAGCCCTCTGTCCTTAGTCTTTTCACTTATTTCCTTTTAACCTTCTTTTTTCTTCTCTACATTTATTTTTATATTATCTATTTTCTTCTTCTTTTTAACTTGAACTGTAAAACCGAATTACCTTTAATTGCCTGCGTTCTCCCTGCTGGTTGAGTGCCCCGCTGGGAGGACCAGCAGGCAGCTGGGGGTAGAGTCTGAGCTCTGGGAAAGCCTGGTGGGGTGAGGAGCTTTGCTTCCCTATTTTGGTTCTCAGCCTTTCCCCACAAAGCCTTTGGCATGGAGACTTCTGACCTTAGTGATCTAGGGGACTAGATGCCCCTCCATTTCTTCTAATAATAGGTCATCCATGGTGATTGGCTGAAACTGCAAGGAACATGGATCCTGGAGAACAGAAGACTGAGGATGGAGTTCTGAGCTGCGTTCAAATATTTGTGAAAGCAGAAAAGTCATAGACAGGCTTGCCCAGAGAAAAGAACACGAGCTTAGAACTAGAGCCCGTGGGTGATGACTACAAGGAGGCAGACTCATTTTTAAAGTGGTTAGCACTGTTGAGAAAAGGGATGGGTTGACTGGTGAAGGAGTGCCGTTTCCCAGATTTAAAAGTGGCTGAGACCCAGTGATTGAGGCTCAGGCCTGTGGCCCTAGCACTTTGGGAGGCTGAAGCTGGAGAATTGCTTGAGCCCAGGAGCTCCAGACCAGCCTGGGCAACATAGTGAGACCACATCTCTACCAGGAAAAAAGTGATGGAGCAGAAGGTGGGATATTGGAGAAGAGAGTCTTGCATTGGCTGGGAGGTTGCTTTGGGTTGTATGGACATTTAGCAATATTGATCCTTCCAATCCATGAACGTGGAATATTTTTCCATTCTTTTGTGTCCTCTTCAATTTCTTTCATTATGGTTTTATAGTTTTCGTTATAGAGATCGCTCACTCCTTTGGTTAATTCCTAGGTATTTAATTTTATGTGTGGCTATTATAAATGGGATTACTTTTAAAATTTCTTTTTCACATTGTTCACTGTTGGCATACAGAAATGCTACTGAATTTTGTATGTTGATTTTGTATTCTGCAACTTTACTAAATTTTTTTTATTAGTTCTAATAGTTTTCTTGTGGAGTCTTTAGGTTTTTCTAAATGTACGATCATATCATCTGCAAATAAGGATAATTTGACTTCTTTCTTTCCAGTTTAGATGCCCTTTATTTATTTCACTTGCCTGATTGCTGTAGCTAGGACTTCCAGTATTGTGCTGAATAATAGTGGTGACAGTGGGCATCCTTGCCGTGTTCCAGATCTTAGAGAAAAGAGTTTCAGTTTTCCCCCATTCAGTATGATACTAGCTGTGTGTCTATCATATATGGCTTTTATTATGTTGAGGTGTGTTCCTTCTATTCCCGGTTTTTTGAGGGTTTTTATTATGAAGGGATGTTGAATTTTATCAAATGCTTTTTCAGCATCAGTTTAAATAATCATGTGGTTTTTATCTTTCCTTCTGCTGATATGATGTATCCTGTGGATTGGTTTCTGTATGTTAAATCATCCTTGCTTCTCAGTGATAAATCCCACTGGTTGTGATGAATTATCTTTCTAATGTATTGTTGAATTTGGTTTGCTAGTATTTTGTTGAGGATTTTTGCATCAATATTAATCAGAGATACTGACCTGTAGTTTTCTCTTTTTGATGTGTCTTTGTCTGGGTTTGGTATCGGGGTAATACTTGCCTCACAGAATGAGTTTGGAAGTATTCCCCCCTCCTCTGTTTTTTGGAATAGTTTAAGTAGGATTTGTATTAGTCTTTTAAATGTTTGTTAGAATTCAGCAGAGAAGTCATCAAGTCCTGTGCTTTTCTTAACTGGGAGACTTTTTATTATGGCTTCAATCTCGTTAGTTGTTATTGATCTGTTCAGGTTTCGGATTTCTTCCTGGTTCAATCTTGGTAGGTTGTATGTAACTAGGAATTTGTCCATTTCTTCTAGATTTTCCAATTTACTGGCATATAGTTGCTCATAGTAGCCACTAAATGACCGTTTGAATTTTTGTGGTATCAGTTGTAATGTCTCTTTTTAATTTCTGATTTTATTTATTTGGATCTTCTCTCTTTTTTTCTTACTTAGTCTGGCTAAAGGTTTGTCAATTTTGTTTCACTTTTCAAAAAACAAACTATCTGTTACATCGCTCTTTTGTATTTTTAAAATTTCAATTTAATTTATTTCTGCTCTGATCTTTATGTTTCTTTCTGAGTATTAAGTTTTTGGTTTGTTTACTCTTACTTTCCTAGTTCTTTAAGATGCATTGTTAGATTATTTATTTGAATTTTTTCCTCTTTTTTGATGTAGCACATACAGCTATAAACTTCCCTGTTAGTACTACTTTTGCTGTATCCCATAGGTTTGTTTTTTTTGTTGTTTCATTCAAGAATTTTCTCCCTAGACCATCCCGTAGGTTTTGATATGCTGTGTTTCCATTATCATTTATTTCAAGAAATTTTTCATTTTCTTCTTAATTTCTTCATTGACCCACTGGTCATTCAGGGAGCATATTGTTCAATTTCCATGTATTTGTATAGTTTCCAAAATTCCTCTTGTTATTAATTTCTAGTTTGATTCCATTGTGGTTAGAGAAGGTACTTGATGTTACCTCAATTTTTTGAATGTTTTAAGACTTGTTTTGTGACTTAGCATATAGTCTATCCTTGAGAATGATCCATGAGCCGAGGAAAATAATGCGTATTCTGCAGCTCTTGGATGAAATGTTCTGTCAATCTCCATTAGAGCCATTAGGTCTATAGTGCAGTTAAAGTTTGATGTCTCTTTGTTGAGTTTTTGTCTGGGAGATCTGTTTAATGCTGAAAGTTGGCTGTTGAAGTCTCCAGCTGTTATTGTATTGGGGCCTATCTTTCTCTTTAGCTGTAATAATATTTCCTTTATATATCTGGGTGTCCCAGTGTTGGGTACATACATATTTAAAATTGTTATATCCTTTTGCTGAATTGACCCCTTTATCATTATATAATGACCTTCTTTGCCTCTTTTTACAATTTTTGTCTTGAAATCTATTTTGTCTGATATGAGTATGCCGACTTCTGCTCTTTTTTGGTTTCCATTGGCATGAAATATCTTTTTCCATCCCTTTATTTTCAGTCTACGTGTGTCTTTACAGGTGAAGTGTGTTTTTTGTAGGTAACAGATCAATGTTTGTTTTTAGTTTTCTCCAATTCAACCAGTCTGTGTCTTTTGATTGGAGTGTTTATTTAATTTACATTTAATGTTATTATTGATAAGTAAGGACCTACCTCTGCCATTCTGTTATTTGTTTTCTCATTGTTTTGTGGTCTTCTCTTTCTTCTTTCTTTCATTCATATCTTTTCTTAGTGAAGTGATTTTCTCTGGTGATGTGATTTAGTTTTTTTGCTTTTTATTTTTTTGTGGTAATTTTCAAATTTCTTAATGAGAATTTTGTTTAGAAGGAATAGGCAGCATCCTTTCTACCTAAACCAAAACTTATTGTAATCTTTCAATCTGTTAAACTGGCCTGGGGATAAAGTCAGGTGTCCTTCCCTGTGCTTTTGTGCAGAGCCTGCCCCTCCATCAGCACACTTGCCATCTCCTCTTGGAGGACTCACAGGCAGCTCACAGTTAACAGACTCAAAACACAACTTGTGCTTTTTTTCTCTCCCAAACCTGCTCTTCCCCTAGTCCTTCCCATTCCACAAAAGTGACCCTTTCATTAATTCACCTGATTCTAACTGAAAAATTTGGGAGACAGCTCTGGTTGCAGCCTTCTAACCGCTCTTACATCTCATCCATCAGCAAATCCTGTATCTTCCTACAATCTGTTTCCTGAAATCTTGCCCTTCTCCTGGTCTGCAGTTTCTGTTATGTCCTGCTTAGATGATTGCAGGAGCCTCTTAACTGGCTTCCAACTTCCACTTCTCATCCCTCTTCAATCCTTTCTCCATAAGGAAGCCCAAATTGACCTTTAATGACACAAGTCAGACTCTGTTATTTCCTTGCTTAATGCCATCAATAGCTTGCTGCGGCATGCAGAAGAAATGCAAAGGCCTGCGGTGGTCCAGAAGGCCCCATGTGTCTGCACTGGCTGCTGCCCACCTTGGCAGCCTCAGCTCCCATCACTCTGTCCCAGCTCGCTATGCTCCAGCTGCTCTTGTCTTCCTGGTTCTTGTTTCTGCATTGGGGCTTCTGCAATGGCCATTCCTCCCCAAGAATAGCTTCCCCCACATCTTAGGATGGCTGTCTGCTCAACCATCAGGGCTCAGTCAAATACCACCTTCTCAGAGATGCCTTTGAACATAGTTTCTCCCCATCAAATCACTCTGCTTGTCTGTTTTTATTTACTGTGATCTAAATTTGTTATGCTTATAGAAGTGTTAATTGCTTATCTTACATCACCAGGATATCAGTTCCTACTGTGCCAAGCTAGTAGGTACTCAACAAATATTTAATGAAAGAATGGCAGAAAGTGGAGAAGCAGCACATGGGCACCAACTCTAAAGCTGAGAAGAGGGCATGTGTCCAGGTGCTTCTGGTGTGCTTTGCAGAATCAGAGCCAAAGCCTGGTATTTAGAGAGTTCTTTGCAGTCTTTCCAAAGTCTCATCCCTGAGCACGTGCCATGCCCTGCCTCAGGTGGCTTAATGACTAGTTGAAGGGTAACACTTGCACTAGATGCCAACGAGAAACCACAGCCTGAGAGTGTTGGAGCCATGCCTCGCAGACATTGATGTTTGTAAGAATCATCTGTGGAGTTTGTTACAAAGCACGTTCCTGAGGTACAGCCCCAGAGATGATTCTTCTTTTTTTTTATTTTTTGACAGAGTCTCGCTCTGTCACCCAGGTTGGAGTACAATGGTGCCATCTCAGCTCGCTGCGACCTCTGCCTCCCAGGTTCAAGTGATTCTCCTGCCTCAGCCTCCTGAGTAGTTGGGATTACAGGTGTGCACCACCATGCCTGGCTAATTTTTGTATTTTTAGTAGAGATGGGGTTTCTCCACGTTGGTCAGGCTGGTCTCGAACTCCCGACCTCAGCCTGACCTCCCACCTTGGCCTCCTTAAGTGCTGGGATTGTAGGCGTGAGCCACCATGCCCAGCCCGAAGCCCCAGAGATTCTATCAACTCTACTTATGAAGCTAGACTGTGAGGCAACACAGGACTGGGTGACCACTTTGCCCAGTTTTAGCCCTAAGGCCTCATCTTCCAGAACATTTCTTAGTGCCTGGCAAACCAGGTTGGTTTGTTGCCCAAATAGAAGGTGTTCAGAGAGGCAAAAAGTAGCTGATGAAGTAATGAAGAAAAGTTTCTTGCAGGAGCTGAGGGGGAAATTTTCTCATCGTGGGCATTTGTTTTTAACTGTCTTCTTGGCCTTGCCTTTGAGCCAATCTAGGTTTCTCAGTCTCTGAACCCAGACAGAAGGGGAAGGAAACTATTGTTTCTTGGACACCTGCTGCTTTCTGCTGCTCTACATTTTTTATTACTTAATTTATTCCTTTTATGACTCTTATTTTAGGGACAAGACATTGAGGCTTGATATGGTTCTGTAATTGCCCAAGCTCAGACATCTGCCAAACGGAGGAGGTGGGAGCAACAAAGTCCACCTGACCCAGAAACCCGGTTCCTTCTAGGTGCTTTGCTGTGCAGGGCGGCGGGTTGGGGGGTGGGGCAGGGATGTGGCTGGGACCTTATCTCGACAGATGTCCCTCAGTGTAGGGAGATGGGACTCTCCTTGGATCTAGGGAAGACCCCAGCTACTAGACAGTAAACTATTTCTTTTTAAGAATTAGGCTATTTTATTTAACATGTCATAGATAGTCATAAAGCAAGTCCATATATTTAGTTTTGTGATATCCTAATGTATTTCCACAAACCTTTTAAGTCTACAATTTTAGATAGTTTTCCATCAGGGAGGCAAGATATATATACATAATTTCCTTTTATATGTAACTAATTAAAGGTTTTAAGAGGATTTAGTCTCTAAATCAGTAACAATTTAGTCATAATACCATACAAACACATTTAAATATTCAGGAAAGAGATATTTAAGATTATTGCTTAGTCTTATAAAATGATGAATTTTAGCCACATTGATACCTCTGTATTCTTACTTATGTTTCCTATACTCTTACATCATACTGCTTGGCAAGTAATGTAAGTTTTGACATAATTTAAAAATTCAATTAGTTATAAACAAATTCTAATGTGTTAAACAATTCATATATTCCCCTTTACTTACTACACTACCTCAGAATTAATCCTCCTTAAAAAAGTAATCATCCCACATAGAAAAAAAACACAGAGCTTCATCTCTTCCTTAAATATTTTCAAGTATTGTAAGAACACACATCCAAGAAAAAACTGATTAAAAACTGATATTTCATCTTGCTTTACTGATTATGGAATGATAGAAAGATGTAAAAATCACATTCCTTAATATTTCTCTGCTTAACAGAGAAATACGAAGAAATACTGCATTTATGGTTATGGGCTATTTTCTAACCTCTTTAAGTACAGGACACAACTATGGTTCCCACCAGTAAGGAGAAATGAATAGTCAATCTTACATAACACAAAAGAAAGATGAGAGATACAAAAAGACAAACTGCCTTTGGCTTTTAAGAACCTAATGTGAACCCTGAAATGCCAGATCCAGCAACACAACACCAAAAGAAAAGACAACAGCAGCAAGCCGCCACTTCACACATGATGAAGAATTCTGAAATACGTAATAGCCTTCTTCCCATCTCATACTCCATCCATTGGGTGTCTTTGTTTTTCTGCTCTTTGGCTGCAGGCAGTTCAAGGCTTGTCCGTTGCATCAGTTCAGCTTTTCTTACAGTGATCTCAATCTTCGTTGCAGTCATAGTGACATAACTTTGCTTTACATCAGTCACACCCCATAATTTCACATTTTGATCAAATTCTTTCTCTCCTTCAAATACAATTGTGCACATTTAACAAAGTGCTATTTGCTTCTACTCGACTAAGCTCTGGAAGTGAATTCTAAGCACATGCTGAAATGGTGACTTCACCTCCAGTCTGATGCCAGTCAGGTCTACATGGTACAACTCTTCCCCAGCATCCTTTTCAGTCCACATGTGTTTCCCTGTTGACAGCCCTCTCGGGCTAAGAATGTATTAAAATCAGAAGTTTGTCTGCAACAACAGCTCCAGTATTTCATTCCTTCATGGAAAATAGGTATTCCAGAATGATACACACAGACTTCTTCTAGACTCTCTGGACCCTGATATGTCTTTGAACACCCTCCATTCTTACATGAGGTCACAATCTTAATTTCATCATTGTCTTCTTTCTTCTTTTTCTTTTTTTGAGACGGAGTTTCGCCCTGTCTCCCAGGCTGGAGTGCAATGGTGCCATCTCGGCTCACTGCAGCCTCTGCCTCCTGGGTTTGAGAGAGTCTCCTGCCTCAGCCTCCCGAGTAGTTGGGATTACAGGCATGTGCCACCACGCCTGGTTAATTTTTTGTATCTTTAGTAGAGACAGAGTTTCACCATGTTGGCCATGCTGGTCTCGAACTCCTGACCTCGTGATCCGTCCACCTTGGCCACCCAAAGTGGTGGGATTACAGGTGTGAGCCGCCGCGCCCGGCCCAATCGTCTTCTTCTTTCTTATCTTCTTCATTCCAAGACGAGTTTAACAGGTGCTTGTTTGGGGGAGGCAGATAGCTTTAATTCCAAATTCGTTATTGGTTCAGCTGGGCTTGGCCTTTTTATTGCTTCTACTGACTCTGGGGCTTGAACGATGTCTTCTTGAAATTTGGGTTTCAATTCAAATAGTTCTTTCTTCTCAGTAGTCTTAACTTCAGGTTTGACTGGTTCTAGTGGCTTCTCACTATTATATCTACCTTTTGTACAGCCTACAATGCTTAAGAAATCAGAAAAATCAGTTGTTCTTCTCTTACAGCAAGACCAGCACTTCAGTGCATCGTGAAAGGCTGGAACACCTGGGTGGTGTGTGCAAGCGTCATCCGAGTTGGTCTCAGGATCGAAGCGCTGACTGCAGCTCCGGTTGTAGCACAGCAAGGCCATTTTATTTTCCTACCATCATAGGCAAGGCCCAAACACTGAGAACGGCAAGAGGGTGTGTTTGCCACTCCCGTGTCGCTAGCAGCGGTCTTGACAGTGAGCTATTATAATGACGTCTGTGGGCCCGCTCTGAGCCGCCGCGTCTGGCCGTGTCGACGGACTTCTACCACATGGTGTCGCTGCGGCTCTGCCTTGGAAGGCTCCCCGAGGCCCAGGAGCCGGGCAGGGCCGGCCACAGGACCAGCCTCCGACTGCGATGTCATCCGCAGCCTGTGAGGCAGCGTGGGGCTATCCGTAGCTTTCAGCCTTTCCTGGACCCTACCAGGACAAGAAGAGCGGGGAGAGGTGAGAAGGAGGTCTGGAGAGAAGGAGGCTTGGGACAGTGCAGAGTCTGGCAGTGAGGGTGACCCCTGACCGCTTTCAGGAGGGACAGGGACCACTGCCGGGGAATAATGGGATTCCCACTGGCTTCATCATCTCCCATTCTCGAAGAGGGGAGAGCTGCTCCCCCAGGGCGTGTGTAGGTGGGAGGGGGCTCGGGCAGAGAAGAGGCACTTTTTCTGTCCTCCAGGCTGTTTTGGCCAAGTGAAGGCTGGAAGAGCCAAGAGCAAAGAGGAGAGTCAGGGTGCTGAGCACCCAGCGGGAGAGGAGGCAGCCCGGTCATCACCCACCTGCTGACTACACAACATCCTCTGTGAGCTCCCCCCCGCCTCCGCCACACACACTCTGCCTGCAGCTGCCATTAGGGAAAATGACTCTTGATTCTTTCATGGTCTGTTTTGTAGGTCAGGACTCAGCCCTTTTGGATCCTTATTGAAAAGCAACATCACACTTGTGCCCAGGGGTTGGAGACCAGCCTGGGCAATAGGACAAACCCCCTTCTCTACAAAAAAAAGATACAAAATTTAGCCGGGCATGATGGAGCACACCTGTAGTCCCAGCTACTCAAGAGGCCAGTATGGGAGGATGGCCTGCACCCAAGAGGTCAAGGCTGAGGTGAGCTATGTTCACACCACTGCACTTCAGCGTAGGCGACAGAGTGAGACCCTGTCTCAAAAAAAAAAGGCAACATCACCATCAACTAACTTTTAAGTTTTCACAGCCCACACCATCAGCGTTGAAGTCAGATCATAGAATGGTGTCTGCACTCAAAGGCAGAGTGGGCAGCTCCTCAAAGGATCCTCAGCCCCTTAGCATGGAGGAGTTCATCAAAGCACCTCTGAGAGCAGATCGTGATGGCGCAAGACAGTGAGTGAAGGAGGTGCGGGGGCTTGGGGAAGGGGGTGCTTGGAAGTGAGACAGCAAGCATGGGGGCTGCTACTGACCAGCTTAGTCACCTGTCTCTGGGCTGAGGGCCGTGGTAGAAATTTCCTTTTGGAACTTTTTTAGTATGAAATTTTCATTCATCAACTGTTCATGCAGAATCAACCAAAAGGTTTTATTTGACTTATATTTAGGTTTTCTTTTTTATTTAATAGACAATCTATTCACAAGTTCAAAATGCAAAGGGCTCAAAATCAGCAGCCTTTCCTGTTTAATATATAAGCAAACAAACAGACAACCTAATGCTTCCAGCAGAAAAGCAGCAAGGACATTAGCAGACAATTCATGGAAAAATATACGCTAAGGTTGCAAAGACTTTTCCTGTGAGGCTTGCTTGACTTTAATGTTGGGATTATTTTTGATGTACAGAAATGTCAACTTTTTTGCAAGCTATATTTTCCCAGTAGAATATCTTCTCAACTTGGAAAGTCACTGCCCATTCTGAAATGTGTTGGATGGATTTGTCTTGGTTTTTTTTTTTTTTTTTTCACTGCTTCATAGTTTGCGCTCTCATCTACCTTGGAGATGTTTTTATTATGATGTAATTAAGAGATGGAGCCAGGGGCTGGTGTGCCACTGAGGATGGAGCCTGTGCAGGACAGTCAAACCCCGGGCTCTGAGCCATCTGCTGTCTCTCACCATTTGGGGATTGTTCATGGCAGGCCAAGCAGGCTGAGAGGAGCCAGCTTCAGGAAGTGGACCCTTCCTGTTGGCAAAGAGAGCCTGGGGGACCTGAATTGGCCTTGGGGACCCAGGACAAGGGTGGGAGATTCTGGTCACGGCCTGTATGCCCTGGTCAGTTGACCCAAGGCGCAGGTGTCCCAGGGCAAGGAGGTGGGTGTAGGGAATCTGGGTGACTCAGCCTGAGACTTGGGAAGTCCTGTCCCCCAGGCCACGGGAATCCAGACCCTGGATGCTGGGGAGCCAGGGAGCCCCTAAGACTGACAGCTCCGAACAGGAACCAAGGTGAGCTTGTGCAGTGGGCCCTCTGGGATCTGGAGGAACCCAATTAGGCGGGACAGGCATTCGTCAGGGCCCCCCTCGCAGCCAGCCTGCCCTTGTTTTATTTCATAAAATGGCACTGAAGTGGCTGAAATGTCCTACATGGAAGGCGTGCGACCTTGGGAAACAGAGTAGCTGTACCTGTACCAGGCCACTGCAGGGTGGGCATTACTGCCTAGTGCCCTCCTCCCTCACTCTGCCTCCCTGGATGCTGGGGATGGCCCTGTAAACCTCGTTCATAGGGGACCCTCGTTTCTGGGGCACCTCTTCTGAGCACTGAGGAGGGGACACAGCTCTTGGCTGGGAGGCAGGAGACTGAACGTTGCCTTCAAGCCATCCCCACACGTGTGACTCTAGTCTGCATTCTGCTCTTTTGTGGGTGTCAGTTGTCTTGTCCATTAAACGGGATGATGTTCTTGTTCCAGCCAGCACACTGGATGACTAAATGAGGGAACAGGTGAGAAGCTGCGCTGGAAAAAGGAACCATTTAGCTGCAGGACATCTGGTGCAGTTCCCCCGGGGGATGACGGGGTTTGGTTGCCCACCTGGGCTGTGTTTCTTTGTGGCGCCAGCAGGTGGCAGCATCACCCTTGCATGTGCCGGCTCCACTCCCGGCCTCTCCCAGACAGGCAGCGCGTAGGGCAGGGGACCGTTCTTCATTCAATTCAATTCCTATCTCCCTGGGCAGAGGCCAGGGGAAGGAGGGATCTGAAATGCCCTATGGGAAGGGCCAGGAAAGAGAATGAAAACTTCATTCCTCCCCTTAAAAAAGCACAGATTAGCCAGGAGAGAGGGACCTGGTGCGTGAGCCCAAGGGGGCTGAAGGGGGGACCTTGCCCTCTCTGCCTTAACGGTGTCCCCCACCACCCAGAGGAGGGAACTGGGGATCCAGAAGGCTTGTGTCCTTGTCTTTGGTTGGAAAAGTCAGCCGGCATTGCAGTGGGGCAGCGGTGGCTCCTCTATTTTTATGTGCGAAACAGGGTTGAAAACTTAATTCACTCTGTAATTTATTTGTGCAGAAAACAGGTAATTTCCTTATTTATGGGTCTATAATGAATCTGGCCTTTCTTCCAACCTCTGCCTGATGATAAGTGTGAAAAATAATGAATTTTTCAACTTGATATAAACATCCTGGGGCCAGAGTGATTAGCTGGTCTTGTTAAGCGATTTTGTTCATTTCTCTTGGATAAAATGCTTAGTTCTCAGACTGCTTTCCCTGGCTTCCCCCACTGTGGTGCAGTTGGGATGTTGCAGACAGACAAGGGCAGCTTGTGGGGCATCTGGCAGGAGGCAAGAGTTGGGATCCTGGGGTGTTGGTGTCCTCTGGACCCAGCAATGTTCCCTCTCCCTCCTGGCCACTGATCATACTAGAAGCTGAGTTTATGAACCTCATGGTCCAGTTCCTCCTGGTCTGGCTAGAACCCCTGTGGTGCCCCCTGCTGACCAGCCCTCCTGCACCTGGTCCCTCCTCCCCACGGGCTCTCCTAGCTGAGCCACGTGGCCCCAGCAGGGCTGCTGGCTCACAGGAAGGGAAGTTGACTTTGAAAGCTGAACTCCAGTGGTGCCTCTCCCTTACTGGGGAGCCCTGTTGGGCTGGAGGCAGAGGCCGGATTGGTTTGCAGCTGCCTGGGATGCCACTTCTTCCCAGAGTTCCAGCGTGAGTCAGGGACAAAGGCTTCTCTCTCTCTCTTGGGGAGGGGCGAGTGGGCCAGTGCTTGGCTCCACTTGTTTGCTTTTCTTCTAATCCCTTTCATAATTCCCCTGGGCAGGAAGGAGGGGACCGAGGACACTCTTCCTCTTCTTGCTCAGTCATCCATTACATAAACTCCAGGGCCACACCCAAGGAGAGAGATGAGGGAATCCAGGAAACACGCTCTCAAGAGAATAGCCTGCTTTAGAAGACTTTTGATCTGCAGCATAATCCTGTTTTGCATGTCAAATGCCAAGCATTACCACATTTTTTTCTTCCATACATTCTATCTGTATCAAACATTAATCCTGGTCTCTCTCTAAGCAGAGATGCATGCCTCAGGCCAATGAAGGTGACGATCATGTACCCATCAAGGCAAAAGAGAAAAGCACTGCACTCCAGCCTGGGCAACAGAATTAAAACAAATTTTTTTACTTTTTTTTTTTTAAGAGACAGGGTCTCCTTCTGTTGCCCAGGCTGGACTGCCGTGGTGTGATCATAGCTCACTGTAATCTTGAACACCTGGACTCAAACGATCCTCCTATCTCAGCCTCTGAGTAGCTGGGACTACAGGTGTGTGCCACCACACCTGGCTAATTTTTCTATTTTTTTTTTTTAACAGATGGGGTCTTGCTGTGTTGCCCAGGCTGGTCCTGAATCCCTGGGCTCAAGCAATCCTCTTGCCTCAGCCTCCCAAAGTGCTGGGATTACAGGCGTGAGCCATGGTGCCTGGCCCAAAAATTTTCAAATATCGTCGTTTTAAGCTTCAAATGTTACCAGCATTGGATAATGCAACCAAAGGAAGCATAACACATAAAACGTGGGGGGTTTATCCACAAGGAGAATTCACTGTCTTGCTGATGTTAGACTCTGTCCTCCCAGGGAGGATATGCCATGAGTCAGAAGTAGATGTCACTCAGCAAAAAAAAAAAAAAAAAAAAGAAAAACAAAAGTCACACCCCTGTGAAAAGATAGCCTGGCCCAGTAGGAACCCCTGCAGAGCTCAAGGACTCTCAAAAGGAGGCTCTTAGCCTGGGCCAAGGCAAGACCAAGTCATAGGATGAAAGAAAGGCTGTGATTGGTGGGCTCTCATCCAGGCTCCTCATTTGTTCTTTCCTACTGGAGGAAATGTGACATGGGCAATTCAAGCCAATAGGGAGCCTGGGGAAGGGGCTGGTGGTGGGTGTCATTCACTGCCTTCCCTCATGTGGCTCCCTCGGGAAGGGGGTCTCACTGGGCAAGGCTGAGGCAGATGGCCACACTTACAGGTATTCACTGGCACACGTGGCTGGATGTGGGGGTGGGGTGAATAACCATACCTACCTCATGTAGTTGTTGCAAGGATGAAATTACTTAATCCTTTTTTTTTTTGAGACGAAGTCTTGCTGTCACCCAGGCTGGAGTGCAGTGGCACAATCTCAGCTCACTGCAACTTCCGCCACCCTGGTTCAAGCAGTTCTCCTGCCTCAGCTTACCAAGTAGCTGGGATTATAGATGCCTGTCACCACGCCTGGCTAATTTTTGTATTTTTAGTAGAGACAGAGTTTTGCCATGTTGGCCAGGCTGATCTTGAACTCCTGACCTCAAGTGATCTGTCCACCTGGCCTCCTAAACTTAATCCTATTTATGGTGTTAGTACAATGCCTATGATGTAGTAAATCATGCTTGCTGGAAATAGATGCTCGGTGCCACAAAGAAAAATTAGCAGCGAGACAAAGGATTTTTCAGCAATGCAATTTTTACTTTCTGTACTGCAGGAAGCCATCATGCTACCAGAGTACAATGAACAAAGGAAAATACACAAATTTATCCCTTACGCATTTGGGGTCGTTCTTACTGCTGTGTCTGATCTCTATTGGCTGGAGCCAGACCTTACAATTTAAACTGAAACCTGACAGGCTAAGAACTTAAAACTTTTCTAAACAGGTAAAAGCCATGGCAAGTTGGAACATGTCTGTGAGCACGTCCAGCACAGATAACTTGGTTAAAGTACAAGGACATAGAGTGTACTACGTGCCTGTAAGCATGGCATATCTAACAGCTACATAAGATAGGGCTTAGTACAGTTATTAGCACACTTATTCTTTAACAAGAAAGGAAACTTTAAAAAAGAACTTTTCTGCTTCCCACAAGGCTGGATGTGTGCTTGCCATTCACATCCATGTGTGTGTGTATGTTTCCATGTGAATACCTGTAAAACTTACTGCATGACATAGTAGGCACACAATAAATGCCAGTTGTTCTTATCACTGGACACACAGAAACACAGAGACGCAGACACACAGATGTGTATATCTTCATAAATAAAGATATAAAGACACTCCTATACCTTTACTAGAAACACTTGAATCTACACTTGCAGATGTGGATATACACAGTCCCACATCATAATTATAACTAATACCTACTGGAAATTTACTATATCATAGGCATTGTCCTAACGCTATAAAAAGGATTATGTAATTTCATCCTGGCAACAACTGCATGAGGTAGGTGTAGTTATTTGCCCCCACGTAAAGCTCCATTGAGTCACATAGAGGTCTACTCAAGGTCACAAAGCTAGTAATTGGAAGACTTGGGATTCAAGGCCAGGCAGTCTGGCCTCAGAGCCTGCACACGGAACCAGGGGTGATTCTGCTCACAGACACCCACAGTCTTCCACACAGGCTCAGTCACAGACCTTCACCCAGGCGTAAAGAAATCTCCCATCTACAAGTAGATGCACTTCCACGGTCACAAAACTGAAGTGGGATCCTTGCACACGCATGTGGAGCCAGAGGCTCTGTCTGAGCCTTGCAGAAACTCCCAGCATTCAGATTAACTGGTTGAATGTGATAGTGATTTTTCTCAGTGAGTGCGTTTCCCTCTGATTCTGCACCCGTCCAGGTATCGGGTTAATAGCCCCCACTCTTTGGGGAACTTGGGGAGGAGGCCAGTCCTGTCTTTACCTGTAGTGGCTTAATCAAGTTTTGGCCTTGTCTGAGGGTTTCAGGACCCCTGGTCTCTTCCCCACCCCCTTGTCCTCTGTGAGTGCTGGATATTGCCTGTGGGTGGATTTTTTTTTTTTTAAAGGTCTTGCTCTGTTGCCCAGGCTGGACTACAGTGGCATGATCACTGCTCACTGCAGCCTGGATCTTCTGGGCTCAAGCCATTCTCCTGCCTCAGTCTCCCGAATAGCTGAAACCACAGATGTGCACCACCACAACTGGCTTAATTTTTTTTTTTAAATAGAGATGGGGGTCTTGCTCTGTCGCCCAGGCTGGAGTGCAGTGGCACAATCTCGGCTCACTGCCACCTCCGCTTCCCGGGTTCAAGCAATTCTCCCTCAGCCTCCCGAGTAGCTGGGACTACAGGCGCGTGCCACCACGCCCAGCTAATTTTTTGTATTTTTAGTAGAGATGGGGTTTCACCATGTTAGTCAGGCTGGTCTCGAACTCCTGACCTTGTGATCCACCTGCCTTGGCCTCCCAAAGTGCTGGGATTACAGGCGTGAGCCACCACGCCTGACCAAGTTATAATTTTTATATGACTGCAGGTCTGCACTATATTGAAGACAACTGAATTTAGTTATGATGAATTTAGTTATGAGCCCCTGAGGGGATTCCCAATAGAAGGGGAGTGTCTGTTGCAGTTATTCTGTGCCTGCCAGTGACTTGTTGCTGTATGTTGCCTATGGGGGAAGATAACTTATCTCTTTAATTTACAGATCTTCAGGGCGAGCAAAAGGAAACCTCTCTAAAGAACCACACCTGCGGGGCCTCATTTGCACCTGGACCTGAGTTAGAGGTTGAGGCCCTGGATTTGGAGCCTGAGCCTGAAGGCTTTGTGGCTGATACTGTAAGGGTCTTGGAAGGTGAGTGTGTTTCACACGTGGGAGGTGTGTGACTCACGGGAGGCAGAAGGCAGACATTGTGGCAGCTGGTCATCCAAGATAGACCCCCCAATGAGTCACCCCTAGTATGTCCAACCTTGTGTGGTCCCCTCTCTTAAATTCTGTGGATAAGCCAGTGATGTTTTGGCGAGGAATAAAGAAACTTATTACATTTCATACATTAGTGTATATTTACTCTCTAGAATTCATTTGTTTGCCTTAACTTCAGCAAAATTAGTAATCATGTTTTTATAATAGCGAACTCATCATTTGCGTTCCAGTGACAGTGCTGATCTAAAGGATGAAAGAGAAAACAAGCTTGTGTCAGAGTTGTTTCAGTCATCTGTGCTACATAACAAACTGCCCCAAAACTTAGGGGCTGAGAAGCACCGACATTTTATTTTTGTGTGTTTCTGTGGCTTGGCTGGGTTTAGCTGCACTGCTTTTCTGTTGCGCATGCTTGGGAATTCTCTTGCGGCTGTGGTTGAGTGGTGGACGAGCCTCATTAAGAGGCTCAGCTGGGAGGCTGGGACATCAGCTCCTTTATCCCTCTGTGTGTAATCTCTGGCCTTCTCTCTCCCGTAGAATTGCTGGTCGCTCCAAGAGGGTAGCTGGACTTCTTCCATGGCTAGTGCCCAGGACTCCCAGAAGTGAGTAATTTAAATGGGAGGCAGAGGAAGCTGCCAGTACTCCTAAAGGTCCATCCAAAAGTTATGTAACTGCGTCCACTGCATTGTTATTTGTTAGATGAGTCACAGGCCAGCCCAGAATCGCTGTGGGAGCACCACACAAGGCATAAATACCAGGAGGTCTTGTTCACTGGGGCCTTCTTTGGAAGGCCGGGACCACAGTGCTCGAAGTGGTGTGTTGTAAGAAAAACCTAAAACCTGTGGTGTACCGAAATGTCGAGACGGAGTGAGGAAACCTGGTGAGGCACTGGCAGAAGAGTTACGTGAGCCCCTCACCTGCAATGACATGGACGTAGAAAAGGGCACCCAATGAGCTAGGGGATCTGGCTGCGGCGATTTCCAGGAGGAGCTTTTGAAAGTGATATTTAATAATTAGCTTCATCCACTCGACTCTGATAAAATAGGAAGAAGCCAGGTGTGGTGGCTCATGTCTGTAATCCCAGCACTTTGGGAGGCCGAGGTGGGTGGATCACTTAAGGTCAGGAGTTGGAGACCAGCCTGGTCAACATGGTGAAACCTCATCTCTACCAAAAATATAAAAAATTAGCCAGGTGTGGTGGTGCACGCCTGTAGTGCCAGTTACTCAGGAGGCTGAGACAGGAAAATCACTTGAACACAGGAGGCAGAGGTCGCAGTGAGCTGAGATCACACCACTGCACTCCAGCCTGGGCGACAGAGGGAGACTCCGTCTCAAAAAAATCAAAAAATAAAAAAAATAGGAAGAGATAGAGGTGAACCAAAGAAGGAACTATTTAGGTTTTGAGCACAATTTTGGAAATACAAAGAGCCCAGGACTCTTGTTCCAGCCAGTAAAAGGCTTTCAGAATAAGAAAGGGTCTCAGGGTAAAGATAAAATTTAGGGTGCTGCCCGTAAATTGTGGCCTTGGGTAAATGTGAAATCAAGGGTGTGGCTATAAAACCCTTTATTAAAACCTCAGAGAAATTTAAGGGCATTATTTTTGTAGACCCTTTAAATAGACAGTAGGGCTTCTGAGAATATTTTTTTTCCTCTTGAGACAGGGTGTCACAATGTTGTCCAGGCTGGCCTCCAACTCCTAGGTACAAAGAGCCCTCTGGAGCATCTGGGACCACAAGCATGCACCGCCACGCCCAGCAAAGAATCTTCAGAGTGTATGTCTTAGATCCTCTCTACTAGACAATAGGACCTCTAAGAATCCCACAGCAACCTCACAAGTGGCTTAAAGTAGAAAAAGGCCTTTTGGGGTAGAAGTGGGGGTGTGGCTATTGTCTAAAGGAGTAAATTATAATTTGATATTTAAGAAACACAATTTTTTGAAAGAATTGTATCAAGTTGGATGGAAAGGGACAGAGACAGTTCAAAATGAAAAGATACCTTCTGTATGAGCAGGAAGCAGGCCAAGAGCAGGCAGGTATTTGGCAGTAGACCCTGGTCATTTCTTTTTTTTTATTTTGAGACAGAGTCTCACTCTGTCTCCCAGGCTGGAGTGCAATGGCACGATCTTGGCTCACTGCAACCTCCTACTCCCAGGTTCAAGGGATTCTCCTGCCTCAGCCTTCCCAGTAGCTGGAATTACATATGTATGCAACCATGCCTGGCTAATTTTTGTATTTTTAGTAGAGATGGGGTTTCACCATGTTGGCCAAGCTGATCTCAAACTCCTGACCTCAAGCGATCTGCCCACCTCGGCCTCCCAAAGTGCCGGGATTACAGGCACGAGCCACTGTGCCCGACCGCTCTGGTCATTTCTTATGGAAAAGGAAGGATAATTGAGTGTGAAGCCAACAGCTAGGGACAGCCCCTCCCCGAGAGTGGGACCATGTCTAATGAAGACACCGGTGACTTGGCTTGATTTCAGAATTGCACTGTGCAAGTTTCTTTTCCTTTTTGAACGGGAGTGTCTGTTGCCTTTATCCTATGCCCGCTGCCCGCCTTGTTGCTGTATGTTGGCTATGGAGGAAGATAACTTGTCTCTTTAGCTCACAGATCTTCAGGGCAAAAGGAACCCTCTCTAAAGAAACACACCTGGGGGGCCTTATTTGCATCAGGACCTGAGTTGGAGGCTGAGGTCCTGGATTTGGAGCCTGAGCCTGAAGGCTTCGTGGCTGATACCTTAAGGGTCTTGGAAGGGGAGTGTATTTCGCATGTGGGAGGTGTGTGACTCACGGGAGGCAGAGGGCAGACATTGTGGCAGCTGGTCTTCCAAGATAGCCCCTCCCATGAGTCACACCCTTAGTATGCCCAATCTTGTGTAGTCCCCTCTCTTAAATCCAGGCTGTCTCTGTGACTTGCTTTTGATCAATAGAAAGCAGTGACAGTGAGGCTGCATCACCTCTGAGGATAGGTCATGGGAAGCCTTTGGCTTCCAGCTGGGTCACTTAGATAGCTTGCTCTGGGGTAAGCCAGCTATCATCTTATAAATTCGATTCCTCTGAGACTGTCATACTATAAGGAAGCCAAGATACCCACCCACATGGAAAGGCCACAGGGAGAAAGCAGTAGATTCAGCCAGACTCCACTCGCTCCATCCATCTCAGCTGAGGCCCGAGCTAGGTGAAAGAAGATGCTGCCATCTTGGATGTGCAGTCCAAGTGAGCCAGTATTGCCCAGGCTGGTCTTGAACTCCTGGCCTCAAGTGATCCTCCTACCTTGGCCTCCCAAAGTGCTGGGATTACAGGAGTGAGCCACTGTGCCTGGCCAATTGATTTGAAAGCACTAAGTTTTGGGGTTTTGTGATGCAGCAACAGTTAACCAAAATAGTACAACAGTGCACCTGTTTTAATACAAATGTAAATTAAATTGTAAAAGATCAAAGCTTAAAATGACTTCTCTTGTACGTTTTAGAAAATTTATTTTTGCTTAAAATCTTCAACATTATCTATTAAAATTAAAAGGCAAATATAACTAATAGTATAATTGATCCACTTTAATACATGTAACATTTAAATAAGATGTTTAAGTAAAGCAAACTTTTAAATTTAAGTCTTGAAAATGTCGGGGCCAGGCGAGGTGGCTCATGCCTGTAATCGCAGCACTTTGGGAGGCCAAGGCAGGTTGATCCCGAGGTCATGCATTCAAGACCAGCCTGGCCAAGATGGTGAAACCCTGTCTCTACTAAAAATACAAAAATTAGCCAGGTGTGGTGGCAGGTGCCTGTAATCCCAGCTACTTGGGAGACTGAGGCAGAGAATTGTTTGAACCTGGGAGGTGGAGGTTGCAGTGGGCAGAGGTTGCAGTGAGCTGAGATCGTGCCGCTGTGCTCCAGCCTGGGCAAAAACACAAGACTCCGTCTCAAAAAAAAAAAAAAAAAAAAAGTAACGAAATCTTAGTAAACATTTTTACAAAAATAAATTCATTTACAATTGTAGCATTGTTCCATGTCTGTCTAGTTGCCAGTGTAAAGCATTAGTGTCATGCTTCATGCATGTGATATCTTGACCTACGTATGTGCAAATGTAGGCGAATTATGAGTTATTCATATTGGAAAATGCTCAACTGCCGTGTGCAACTGGAGCAAACACTGTGCTAATTTGTGAGTACCTCTGCAACCACAAAGAAAAGGAAGAAAGTGCACGCTGGCCACCACTGGATCTGCTACTTCTGTTGCATTCTCGCTACGTGAGAGGAAGGATTTGAGCAATGCCTTTTCTCTTACCTTAGTGCACTCCTATGCACACTCCACAGCCAGGGCCGCGTCATCTCCAGTGTGAACAGCAGCATAGCCCACACATTTTCACAGCATTTAGACACAGTCTTTTTTTGATTCAAGGACATAACACAAAAGATGTGAGGCATTTCCCTGGGGCCTGAATGTGCTGCTCATGAGAATGGATGTGTTGGGGTTAGAGGTCGCGCTGTGCTAGTGCTGAGTGCTGGATCTCGAGGGGCAGGGACAGAGATTTCCATGTGTTATTTAGTGTGTGTGTGTGTGTGTGTGTGTGTGTGTGTGTGTGTGTCGAGTGTGTGTGTGTGTATGCAGGGGCCTCTCCTGCCTATGTCTAAGGGCAGTACTGCTTCTAGCCGGCCTGTCCAGATCTGGTAGAGGTCTCGTATGTTTCTACTCCAGAGAACTATGGGATTCTGACCCCTGGAAGGCACATTTTCACTCTGACTTAGTTCTTTGGTTTGGAGCTGATTTCATAGTTAGTTATTAGCCTGGTATATTCAATGGTACATTTTCAGCTGCAAGTGACAGAAGACCAACTCAAACAGGCTTGAGCAAAAGGGACTATATTGGCTTTCATAACTGGGAAGTCCTAGGGCAGAGATCCAGGGCTCAAACTTGTTTTCAGGGGTGGGGGCAGGAGAGCCTGGGATTGACAGATGGCCCCACCAGGACTCCTGCAGTGGCGGGGTGGGTGGTGTGGTTCCCTCAAGGAGTGGGGGCAGCCAGACAACAGTGTGCCCTCCATGCCTGGTTATCGCCTTTTCTGAAATGTAGTTCCTGAATCTATTGTGCTGGGTGCCTGTGCCAGATTTCTCAAGCAGCTCAGGTGCTGGGCGTGAGCTTCCCGAAGTGTCTGTAGCCTGGAGCAGATCCCCATCGCCCCCACTCATGTTTCAAAGCTCTCAACCCCTCTCTGCACCCCCAGCGTGGGTGTGATGTCTCACCAGCAGAGCCTGGTGAGGGCAGAAGGCTTTCTGGGCATAGAAGACCATTTCCTTGGGTCTATTTAAACTCTCCCCAAGGACACCCCAAGGATGACTCTCCTGGAAACTTACCACTGCAGTGGTGCAAAATAAAAATGTCTGTACAGCAAAAACCAAAGAAACCATCTCTGCCAAGCAACTGAGAGGGTCATCTTTCTCCCACGGAGCTCTGGTGCCAGGTTTACAGTGGTGGAGACCCCCGAGGCCAGCTTCTCATAGACATTTCACTTCACACAGCAGCTCCTCCACGTGGAATCCCTGGAAGCTGGGCACGCAGGACAATTACCCTCTGCAAGGCCCCACAGAGTCCCCTCCTGGGTGCACCTCCTCCCCGCACTCACTGTCCATGGACCTTCCTAGCTGAAGATGGCCACTGCTCCTTGCAGCCCAGAGTCTCCCCCTGCGCCCCCATGTTTCCTGATCTACCCTCCCAAGGCTTCTTAGAGTCTGCTGGAAACCAACCCTGGGAGGAAAGAAAGGAGGGGCTGGGAAGGCTGCTGGCTGCAGCTCCTGGAGGCCTGGCTGTCAGCACGAGGCTGGCCTCCACCCACTGTCCCTGGAGTCTGGGGATGTGTATGGATCACACCTGGGGCCAAGATATATCTGGTGGGCTGGAGCATTTCCTATGGGGCTCAACCTCCTCTGTCTCTCCGTCTCTCCCTTTCCCTCCGTATCTTCTTCCCCTTCTCTCCCTCCTGTGCTCTCTTTCTCCCCAGCCTAAATGAAGTCTGTTAGACAAACCTTGGCACAGCAGACTCTGAACGCTGTAGTCTATACCATGTTCCCTTTTTTTTTTTTTTTTAGACAGGGTCTTGCTCTGTCATGCCTGGCTAATTTTTTATTTTTTTGTAGTGATGGGTGGGTGGGTCTTGAACTCCTGGCCTCAAGTGATCTTCCCACCTTGGCTTCCCAAAGTGCTGGAATTATAGGTGTGAGCCACCACACCTGGCCTCCATCATGTTCGCAAGAATGTTTGTTGACGTGAAACTACCTGTGATATATTGTAGAGGGAGGAGGGCAGCTCACAAGACATGAAGAGACAGGACAAGCTCGGTTTTCTACCTAGCTCCTGCCCCTTCTCCCCAAAAAAGACAATGCAAATCATCCAACACAGAGTCATCAATTATATGTATATATGTGTGTGTGTATGTGTGTGTATGTATATATATATCTCTCTCACATATATAATAGTGTCCCCTTCCTTTCAATTTTGCCCTTTGGGGTCTAGACCCAAGTCCCTGGGTCAAAGCCCTCTGAAGACTCAAGGATGGCAAATCCAGCCCAAGGTAGAAATACATTTCGAAGGCTGGCCTGTCCCTCCTCCCCCTCACTCACTATGGTGTTTGTCACTTCCTTCCCTGGGAGTATCTGGGGCCCCAGCGTTGGGGAAAGATGAAGGCAGAATTGTTGGATCAAAGTTCCCAGCACATAATAAAGGCATCTCCCAGCCACACCTAAGGACACGATCATGTGCGTTTGCTCACACAAACAGAGCTGTGGGGTGGCCCACCAGAAACCATCTCTTGTTACAAAGCCAGAATCTTTCCATCTGTGTTTAAGCTCCAGCCCATGAAATAATGTCCATAAAAGTAAGATTGGAAGTGAAAATAGCCAACACAATAAATTATGGCTACACTGTGTTCTCTCCTGAGGGACGCCCTGGCCAAAGAGCCTTCACTATTTATATCTAGCACTGTGTTTTGTGTTTCCTCAGAAAGCATTCCATTTGTGGATGGGAAGAAAGGGCCTAGACGGCTGAGGTTGATCCAATAGAGCTGTGGTGCTTGGCTGGCTGGCCATGCCTGGTATCTTCCTTTCTTTTCCAAAGCAGAGTTGTTCAGCTGCAAAGTGTAGCCAAAGGGAGACTGTCTAGGGGAAGATTTGTTGGCGAGTTTCCATCACTACTGCCATCTTCCTCCTTGCAACTCAACCACACCACCACATCCCACCACGATCACAGGCGTGGATTCCAGACACCACCGCCAACATCCTCCATTGACTCCAGCTACCCACCATCGCCCAGGCCTTGAAGAAGTGTTTGGCAGGAAGAGAAACCTGAAAGCGTCATGGGACCACAGACTGATTGTTTAGAATCTCGAGGGGGATATAGACCAGATCAACAAATAAATACAGATAACCTAGAACAAGAAGAAAAGCTGTCAGTTAGGTACTGAAAAGTTCTCCCTAGGTTTAAAAGAGGGAGAGATGAGTCTTGCTGGAGAATGTGGCTTTTGAATGGAACTTGGAAGGATGGCTTGGATCTGGACCTGAGGAAGAAAAAGGTCTTCTCAGAAGGGATTGATTAAGGGAAAGCATGAAATTCTAACACATGGATGAGGATGGAATTCATGGAATTCCTGCACCCTCAGGTACCTGAGGAGCAGTGAGGGAAATCAGGCTGGAGGAAGGGTTGGATGGGCTCAGGGAATGTGATGGGTAAAAGAGCTATTCAGTCTAGAGATTTGGGTCTTTTATGGGGGAAAGTGGAGAATTAGCTGACAGTTATTGAGCTGAAAGCGGACGGAGCTGGTTTTGGAGCTAATCATGGTAGTGGGACCTTGGGGCCAGGAACATTCCCCTTTCTACATTCTCTTCCTTAAAAAGATTGATTCAAAAATCCACAAAACTTTTGAGTGTTGGCCACTGCTTTAAATCCTACCGTGTCATGCCTTGTCCTTTGGCAGTCGCCTTTGTGATAGAGGAGGGCCCGGGAGGAGAATGAAACACGCATAGCCGTTCTCTATTCCTCAGTATTCCTCAGACCTCAGGGCAAACGAGTGCATTGGAACTATTCTGAAGGGCGGGCTTTGCTTGGGAGAGGTGTAGTGTGAGAGTGCCAGGGTGCTCGTTGGGTTGGCGGGTATCACAGGGAAAAAACGTAGCAAGGGCACAATTGTGTGCATGCACCGCTTTTTTTTTTTTGAGATAGGGTCTCGCTCTGTTGCCCAGGCTGGAGTGCAGTGGTGCAAACATGGCTCACTGTAGCCTCCACCCCCGGGGCTCAGGTGATCTTCCCACCTCAGCCTCTGAAAGTGCTGGGGTTATAGGAGTGAGCTACTGCACCTGGCCTGCTTTGCTCTTCTCTGAGGGATCAGCTGGATGTGGCTCTGAAGCGTTCAACTCAGAGGAGAGAACTCCAGGACTCAGGGCAAAGGCATCTTTAGGAGCTGGTGGGAGGAAGCCCAGGCTCCCCGTGCCTGAATAGGTGGACAGGGCCAGCCACCTTTCATGGCCTTTGTCCTGTGATTCTGATGGGAGCCCCTGGAGCTGCATCAAGGAGGCATTTCCCATCTTTGCAAATTCCTTTCTTGGCTTTATTTGACAGCCCAGCCACCAGTGCGGTGCCATTTCCTCCTCTTTCTCTCTGGGCCAGGTAAATGTGACTTCTCTGTCGTGGGAGGAAAACGGACCAGTTGTCCCATGGGGCTTGGCATCAGCCCTCTTTCTCTGGCAGATGTTTAGGATTTAGAACTTGGATCTCTCCCTCCACCCCACCGAGCACAGCGTGTGAGTCCAAGGAGTTGGTAACTCTGGGAGAAAAGGGGCTTGTGACCCTGCCCTGCTTGCCTGCCTGTCTTGTTATTCTCTGAGGACAGGCAGGAAGGGCCCTTTTAGTCCGTGCTGGCGGCCAGGCCGACATTTGTGGTAGGCGGTGTTTATGTGAATGCACAAATGTTTATGTGAGATTGCCAACCGGTTATTTATGAGTCTCTCAGCCCTTCCCCAATAAAAGCTGTTTCCTCAATGTTCTGACAGGCCCTGCATCTGTAACTAATGTGTCACTTGCTCAGCTAATGCAGTTCACTTGTGTTTATTTTTGCACAAAAGCAATTTATCCAGTGCGCTGAAAAAAAAAAAAACAAAAACCCGGCCCTGTCAGGGGCCTTCTCTTTGGGGCAGAGTGTTTTTCCTCAAAAGAAGCTTCAAACAGCTCATGGCGCAGCTTTTGGGATGTGTGCCTGCCTGTGCTTCTGGCCCCACGTGGGTCCCTTCGTCCTGAGTGTGAGATCGTGTATTGAGGGGGTGTCTGGCAGCGTATCTGCTGTTGTCTCTGAGTACGTGGATGTGTATCTTTGCATGTCCATCAGTCTGTCCTGGACTGTGTGGCTTTGAGTGTTTGCCTCTGAATGTATGCATCTGCCGGGATATGTGTGGCTCATTTTTTAAAAGGGTGTTGAGAACAGGCCTAGATCTAACTTTGCACTCCCTCTGGTTGAGATAAATCAAAGTTGGGAGAGGGAGTTGCTGGCAGGAAAGGGTCTGGAGCAGGGATGGAGGGAGGAGGAGGGCGAGTGTAAAGGCGAAAAGGGAGGATGCTTGGCTTTAGGGCCAAAGGAGCATCAACTCTGGTGGCCAAGGACAAGGGCTATAAAACTGGAGGCAGATTGTCTACACCCCAGGCCCTCCTCGCACTGGCGAATTTTTTCCTTCTCACGCTCTTTTCCTTTTCCAGTATTGGTGGTGGATCTTTCTTGTGCATGGGATGGCCTGTGGCTTGTTTGGGGCACTGAGAAAGGAGGCGGCCTGAGAGGTCATCTCCCGCTGCACACCCGGGTTTCAGGGGAAAGGAACCGACAAGTGGGGTGAGGTGGGGTTGGGGGGGATGGCGGCAATGTAGGGGGATCAGGAGTCAGGCTGGGTGCCTAGGATCAGCCAGAAGGAAAAGAAGCCACCCACTTAGGCTGGGGAAGGGCCTCTACCTCATCCGATGGATTGTCACTGTGACCCTGGTCAGTCACTGACCCAATCTGGGCTGGGCAGGAGGGTCAGAGGCTCCACACAGACCCCTCCCACTGCGGGAACAACAGCTCCCCCATACCTGAGTCCAGCTGGTGTGGACACGCCGGCCCTGATGGCAGATGTCTTTTTTGTCACACCTAAATGGCCCAGTAGGAGTAATGGCATCTTAGGAAGTGGTTCCCAGCCACATGCCTGAGGGAACTTGGCACTAACTCACTGAGACCAGACGTCATCTCACAGCTCAGGCCGAATCATGGCTGCCTCGTCCCAGTTTGCAGGAAAATGTTAAGCTTTCTCAATCTTGAGTTTTTCTCCAGTAAGACTTCATTAAATCTTTGGTGCCTGCCAAATGATAAGTATGTGGATGTTTGTGTACACATACAGAAATGGACAGTTGTGCTTCATCTGAAAGGTTTTTTCTTCACGAATCTGGGCTGTTGCAACAGTGATTCTGTTGGACATCCATAGCCCAGCTATGAGGCTGAGAGGCCGAGGGGGGGCGTCCATCTGGCTCATGGTTTCTCTGGCCAGCTGACATTCATGGTTAACCTCCTGTCTCTCTGTGACTGAGTGAATTGGACTTAGGGGTCTGTTGATTTTCTGGCTTGGGTGTGTGTAGATGGGGCAGGGGGAGCTGAAGGATGTCAGTCAGTTCTGTGCTCTGCTTTCCAGATAAGGAAATTAACAAGATGCACAGTGGCAGGAGGCCTCTGAAAAGTCGGGATTTGTCCTCTTGATCTAACCATCAACTTGGAATGCCCGACCGTAAGACAGGCCTCCCTGCCCCTTCCTTCAGGGCCTGGGGTGTGTGTTTCCTCAGCCCCTACCTCCAGAGCCCCTCCCTTCCTTCTGCTTCCAGTTTCTTCCTTCTTTCCTGGCACCCTGGGATTTTACTCTTCCTTGCAATTGAAGTTGCCCTCAGGCTGGTGGCCTTCCCTGTGGTGAGTGGGCCTCGCAGCCACGTCTGTCTTGGAAATCTCTGGGGCAGGATCAGGTCCCTGGTGGGGGTTGGAAGGCCCAGATGTTTGGAAAGCTCGGTGTCTGTGGGTGGGGGAAGAAAGACCGAGGGGGGCTGCCATGTGCTCCGAGAAGCAGCGTACTTTAGAATGTAAAGAGAAACAAGCTGAGCCCTCACACTGTGAGGGTTGAATCCCACCCACAGCCCTCACTGGGCTCAGCTGTCAACTCCACATCTTCACCAGCGCGGCTCTTTCTTGGGTGATTCTGCTGACCCGCCTCTCCAGCCCACCTGACAGAAAGTCCCAGCGCACAGCCGCACAGCCGTCTGCTCCTGCTGTAGCCTTGGTTTGCGGCCATGCTCAAGCCCTCTTTCCTAATTCTTGGCGCTTACCTCCCACCTAGTCTACTGTAGACTGGGAAAAGGGGGTCCTGCTGAACACACAGAGCATGGAACCTATTTCCCACTAGCAAAACTGTTCCTCAGGTTCCAGAATGAGGATTTGGGCCAGGCACAGTGGCTCATGCCTGTCATCCCAGCACTTTGGGAGACCGAGGCAGGAGGATAGCTTGAGCCTAGGAGTTTAAGACCAGCCTGGGCAACAAGGCAAGACCCTGTCTCTACAAAAGAAAAAAATTAGCTGGGCATGGTGGCGTGAGCCCATAGTCTCAGCTATTTGGGAGGCTGAGGCAGGAGGATCATTTGAGCCTAGGAGTTGGAAGCTGCAGTGAGCTGTGATTGCACCACTGTACTCCAGCCTGGGGGACAGAGTCTCACTCTGTCCCTAAATAAATAAATAAAATGAGGACCCACAAACTTCAATGCCCACAGGGACCAGAGTGACAGTGTAATAAAAGAGGCAGGACTGAGGAAAGATGGCAAATGGCACTGAGTCCCAGGGCGGGGAGCCCTGGGGCGGGTTTCTCTTCATCGCTGGAAGGGAGGCGCAGTGGAAGAATGCTGGCTGGTGAAGCCAGTTTGTCTATTTTCAAATCTGGATTTTTATGTGAACTCTCCTAATGTTACATGTTGGCAGCAATTCCAATTTCAAGCATGGTGTGGGCCAAGCAAAACATGTCTGTTGCCTCACTGTGACTGGCTTGTCCCTCTGCTGCTGGGAGCGGTGGTACAGCTGCCATGCTTTCCTTTTTTTTTTCTTTTTTTTGAGACAGGGTCCTGCTCTATCACCCAGCTTAGAGTACAGTGATGCGATTATAGGCTCAACCTCCTGGGCTCAAGTGATCCTCCCACCTCAGCCTCCTGAGTAGCTGGGACTATAGGCGAGGTGCACACCACCACACCTGGCTAATTATTTTATTTTTTGTAGCGACAGGGTTTCACCATGTTGAGTAGGCTGGTCTCCAACTCCTGGGCTCAAGTGATCGTCTCGGCGTGGCCTCCCAAAGCATAGGGATTAAAGGTGTGAGCCACCATGGCTGGCCAAGCTGTTATTCTTGATGTTTGGAGATGTGCATTCTGACTTCTGGCTTCCCTGTATCAGGTGCTGTGAAGACTCATACCCTAGGGTGAAAGGTTGAAAAATGTTTTCATTTCCTGAGAATCAGATGTCTAGTCTCCCCCGTCCTGCTTTTTCTCCAGGGAGGGACACAGACCCCAGTGTTTTCACTGGGCATGTCCTGTCGAGGCCCTTGTGAGCCTGGCCTCTGGGGATGTGGAGGCAGGGAAGGGAGGCCGTAAGCATCCCGGTCTGGGTGCCTTGTCTCAGACAGGTGACGGGATTGAACGTGTGGATGAGGGAGAGGGAGTGTCTAGGGTGGCTTCAGGGGTTCTGGTATGAACAAATGGAGGGCTGGGGTGCCGCTTCCAGTGACAGGAATACTAGCAAGCCATTGGGTTTGGCAGGGGGTGATCTCGAAGTCTCCAGTTTTGCCTCATTGTCCCAGGTTGGGCGGAGGGGGAGCGCAGCCTTTGGCCTGAGATTCGGCATTGTGACCATGACTTCAGCTTCTCTCCAAGGTCTAGCTTCCAGGTGGAGGGGGGTGCAGGGCCTACTCCCCCAGCTATGCCCCAGGAGGTGTTCTAAGGCTCAGTCTGGCTCTGCAAGGCCAGCCGGGCAGTGATCACCAGGCCCAGGTGGGACGGTCACGTAGGTTCCAGGGTCACTGGGGCTCCTGGCAAAGCCAGTGGGATGGAAGGAGCTCAGAGTTCCAGCTCTGCCCCTGGTTAACATGCGACCAAAACAAAAATCCAAAAACAACCAAATAAGACAAAACCGAAATAATTAAAAACAAAATCAATCAAAAGCAGATATACCAAAACACAGTGATCTAATGAACACCCATTGAACCACAAACCAGTTTCAGAAGCAAAACTAACAAATCCAGGTGGAACCCTGGGTGTAGCTCCCCAGCACACCTTCCTTCAACTGTGCACCCCGCACCCCAAACAAGTAACCACGATCCTATATTTGATATTTCTTATGAATTTCTTTAATTTTTTTAACCACATATGCAGGTTTTCTTGAAGTATTTACAGGGCTGTTTTCTATGCTTTGAAACTGTAAATAGTGGCATTCTAGTATGTATTCTTCTGCAATTAGCTTTTTTTTTTTCCAACATGTTGGCAAGATCCATGTGTGTTGGTGTGTGTGAGTCTGGCTCACTTACTTTCAATGTTGCATAGAATTCCACTGCATGCACATATCCCTTCTCCAAGGAGAGCTCCACGTGGCCCACCAGAGCGTGGCTCAGGTCCCCGGGCGCATTCCCTTCTGTGGATACAGCTCCAGTTGTATGGATGAGCCCTGAGCCTCCTCCCCCATCCCCTTTGGGATGTCA
The DNA here is from genome assembly GCA_963573385.1 of Cacajao melanocephalus. Lineage (NCBI taxonomy): Eukaryota > Metazoa > Chordata > Mammalia > Primates > Pitheciidae > Cacajao > Cacajao melanocephalus. The sequence continues at coordinate 59,108 of CAUYLG010030835.1, forward strand.
GGGCCCTTCCAGCCCTCCCAGGACCATTGCTTCACTGAGGAGGAATTCAAGTGGATTTCAGGCAACCTTGTGTTTCCCATAAATCAACATTGAAAGTGAAACCCTAGCATAAGGGACTGCAATTGCAACCAGCTGAGTGAGGACAGGCTGGCTAATTTGAACCTGGCCTGGGTGGAAGGCTTTGTGAGCTGGGAATGGACACAGGTCTCTGAGGAAGAGGCACTGCCCAGCCCATCTCTAGCACAAAGCAGGGACACTCTGCCCAGCTCCAGCCCGCGGCCCAGCCCCTGCACTGATCCAGGCGCAAGGGGCCCCCCTTCCTCTCTGCTCTGAGCCCCTTGCTCACCCAGTGGTCTCCAGGGTGAGTTTTGCCACCTGGATGTAAGGTGGTTGTTGTAGCAGCTTTGGGAAGGGAAGAGTGAGGTTCTGGGACTTGCTGGGGGCAGGGGCTTCCGTCTTAGACCCCTGAAAAGGAGAGAGGCAGTGAGCCCCCACACCAGGCCAGCCAGCCCTCGATACCCACAGCACACACAGCTCCCACGGCTGCACTGGGACTTTCCTGGCCCCAGGCGCTTCTGCCCCTGTCGCCGTATCCGTGAAAAACATGACAAATTATACTTCATGACTGTGTTGGCATAAAGGTGAGTATAAGCCAGGCTGGATTCCTTATCATATATTCCTTATTATTATATTCATTTTTCCTTCTGATTTTAAAAGAAATGAAAATATATTGTCATAGGCCTCTAAAAGACCCGTGGACTTGGGAGCTGTGCCTGCTGGGCCAGTGGAGAAGTCAGCTCTGACAGCCGCCCAGCACCCTCACACCCTCCCTTTACCAAAACGCCGACCCCTCTCTGCGCTGGGATGTCGCCCCTGTTTGAATGGAGGGGAGGGAGGACATGGCTTGCTCAGCCCCAGCCTCTCCAGGCCTCTCCTTCTACCTGTCATGGCGGCTGGATGGTTCATACAGAGGGCTTGTGTGTGTGGCCTGCCTGGTGAGGGCAGAGGGCAGCTGGCATTGCTCCACGTGGCCTGGCTGTGAGCCGCAGAACAGCTCCCCATGGGGCTTTGTCTGGTGGTGTTGGGTGGGTGGTGCAGCATTGCCCACAAGGGACATGGGTCAGGGGTGTTGGGGGACTGTGGCCTGGGGGTGCTGAACCCTGCCCTAGTGCTCACCTGAATTGAAGAGGTGACATCTGTGTGTATGGGGCGAGAACTGTTGGTCTGTGTTTTCAAGGCCATTTAATAGTCCCCATTGCACAGAGGTTTTGTTTTTGTTTTTGTTTTATGGAGTCTCCCTCTGTCATTCAGGCTGGAGTGCAGTGGTGTGATTGTGGCTCATTGCAACTTCCACCTCCTGAGTTTAAGTGATTCTCCCACCTTAGTCTCCTGAGTAGCTGAGACTACAGGCTCACGCCACCACACCTGGCTAGTTTTTTTGTATTTTTAGTAGAGACGGGGTTTTGCCATGTTGGCCAGGCTCATCTCGAACTCCTGATCTCAGGTTATCCACCTGCCTCAGCCTCCCAAAGTGCTGGGATTACAGGTGTGAGGCCTACATGGAGTTTTATTTTGAGGGAGGCAAAGGCCTGTCCTGGGCATGGTGGGCATGGAACCAGTACAGTAGCTGGCTGGGGAAGGGGTGTGTTAGCCAGCTTGGTCTGCCAGAGTAGATACTGCAGACGGAAAGGCTTACGCAACACACATTTATTTTCTCAGTCCTGTAGGCTGGTTGTCCAAGATCAAGGTGCCAACAGGGTCTGATTCCTCAGAGGCATCTCTCCTCGGCTTGTGGATAGCCACCCTCTCACTGCCTCTTCACAGCTTGTGCCTCCGTGCAGGCATGCCCCTGTTGTCTCTCTGTGTGTCCTGAGCTGTTCTCCTTACAAGGACACCAAGCAGACTGGATTAGTGTCCATCCTGACAAGCCCATTTTTTTTTTTTTTTTGAGTTGGCCTTATTCTGTTGCCCAGGCTGGAGTACAGTGGCACAAGCATGGCTCACTGCAACCTTGAACTCCTGGGTTCAAGCGATCCAATCACCTAGCCTCCTGAGTAGCTGGGACCACAGGTGTGTGTCACCACACCTGGTTATTTATTTATTTATTTATTTTTGTAGAGACAGGGGTCTTGCTATATTGCCCAGGCTGGTCTTGAACTCCTGGGCTCAAGTGATCCTCCTACTTTGGCCTCCCAGAGTGCTGGGATTACAGGTGTGAGTCACCACACCCAGCCCCTAACAATCCCATTTTAACTTAACACCTTTTTAATGGCCCTCTTTGCAAATACAGCTTCATTCTGATGTGCTGGGGATTCAGACTTCAACCACATAGCTCTTAGGGGGACGCAGTTCAGTCCAGAGCAGGGGTGATAGAGGCGAGGGGGTGCTGCTGGGATCTTGGACACTTTATTATTTGGAAATCTTCATATTTTTATATAATTTCATTGACTCCAAAGGTGAGCAATTTCTGTGTTTCTTATGTCATATTTTCTGCAGATGGCAGTGAAGTACTTATTCTAACACAGTCAGTATATTACAATAACTTCCTGACCAATGGAAATAAAATACCTTAGAAAGGCAGCATCTTATTCTGTGCCATGTTACTGGACTGGCAGTGGCCAGGCCCCGTGGCTGCCCAGGGCTTGGGCTGGCCTGGAGTAGGCCATGTGATGCATTTTGCCACGCTCACTGAATCTGAGCAGGATCATGTGACTTAGTTTAGTGGACCAAGTCTCAGGAAGATGACTGTAACAGCCTCATAGACTGGGCTGGAACATGGGACTGTGGCTTCTCTTGTTTCCTCAGACATTGCTAGAATCTACTCTCAAAGCCTGCCCGGTCTCTGGAGGAAATATGGGAGTGATCTTAAACCAACTCTGTTCCCACCATCCAGGAACTGGGAGCTCTGTGGACCTCTAGAGATGGCGTGACTGCCTGAGACTCCCCCACGAGGACCCATCTATGTCTGCTGGAGAGCGCTGTCTCACTGCCTGTCTTATTGTCTTGTGCACGGGACCACCTGGTCCCTGAGATCCTCAAACTCATGAGCCAGCCAGTGCGAGGGAGGTTAGGAGAAGTGGAGGCAGAGGGAGAGGGATCCGCAGAGCAAGGAGAGGTGTAGGGGGTGCCATTGGAGCCAAGCGTTGAGCACGTTTTTTGGGGAGACACTCTGAAGCCCTCCCACATTGCCATCCACCCAGCAGACGTGGCAGCTGTGGCCTGTTCCAGAAGCCCAGGGGTGTGTGGCAGCTCGGCCTAGCCTTGCACCGTCCCTCCTCCCTCCTCCCACTCCAGTTGGCTGTTTCTCTCACTACACGCGGCCATGGGCTGGGGGCTGTGTGATGGGAAATCTTTTTTTTTTTGGTCCTTGGTAAAAAGTCCTGTCTCTTGGGCTGAGGTTGTTGGAAGGTGAACTGTGAAAAATGATCTGCCATGCTTCAAATCACAGCTCTGCCCCTTCCCGAACTGCTCTGGGGAGAGGAGGGGTGGGCTTTTTGCCAGAGACTCAGCCCTGTCACTGTGGCTGGGCCACCCGGCCCACCTCGGGTCAGTCAATGGCAGCATCGGGGCGTGCGTGTGCATGTGTGTTTGCAAGCGTGGACTTGTGTATCGATGTGTGTGCTTTGCATGTGTATCTGTAGTTATACTTGTGTGCCTGTCTTTGTGTGTTTACATGTGTATCTTGTGCGTACACACACATTTATGTCTGGGTACATGCTTACATTTGTGCATGTGTGTTTCCATGTGTTTGTGTGTCTGCGTGTGTCATGCCTGTGCACGTGTGTGTGGGCATGGGAGGTGGATGGTGGAATGAACACCAGGCACGAAGGGGCCCAGGGCGGAGTCTCAGGCCTTGACCCAGGTTTCCAAATGGCCACAGATGTGACCCTTCACCCTTCCCCTGCGGCTGCTGAGGTCATTGCCCAGAGAACTTTCCTTTGGAACCAAGTGGGCCTTGCTGCCTGGGGAGGGAGAAAAGCAAAGCGGATGATCCTCACCCTGTGGAGCCTGGGGCCACTGGGCCCTTGTTTAATTCTGAAGGAATGTGCGCGTTCCGCCCCGCGGAGCAGGCCCAGGCCTGACTGGGAGCCTCAGCACTCCTGCCCAGCAGCTGCCTCCGCACCCGGGCGGCGTGGGGGTGGGAGCTGGGCCGGCTGGGGACACACAGCATCCAGGGAGAAACGGTTACACGAACTGTGTGGCTGGAGTAGGCTAGGGACGAGGAAGGCCCACGGCACCTTCCTCCAGGAAGAGGAGATAGCCCGGGGAGCTGAATGTAGCTGCAAGAGCGGAGTCCCCAGCAGGAGATGGGGTGTCACGGGAGGAAAAGCGCAGAATATGCGTGGAAGCAGCCAGGAGCGTTCCCTGGGAGCTATGTCATCAGGGAAGGCTTCTTAGAAGTGGTGGAGGTTTAGCTGGGCCCTGCAGGGCGGGGAGGAGCTGGAGGAAAAGAGGACCTTTGGGAGAAGGAAGAGAGGAGAGCTCAGGAAAGTTTTGCTAAAGAGGCAGAGCTGGAAAAGAGCAAAGCCTCTACGGAATGACGTTGTGGACTCCGGTCCAGAGGGAGCTTGGGAAGGAAAAAGAGGCGGCTACTGCAGGAGAGTCAGCTCCGGCTCATCCTGAGGGCGTTGGTGCCAGCCAGAGCTCATCCTTAGGCGAGAGGTCTCTTGAAGATTTTCGAAGGGGAGTGACCTGATGAAGCAGGCGTTTTAGGATGAGAGGCTGGCCGCATGATCGGGGGATCATGGCAAATGGGAGGGAGGCCATGGGTGCGGAAGAGACTGGAGGCGGGGGTGCTGGGGAGAGAGGCTTCGAGTGGGGAGATGGCTGAGGCCTGGGGGGTCAAGCAGCCAGGACTGAATCCCTTTCACATTTGGGACGTTCTTGAGGCCTCCTTTCTGTTTGGAGTCCTCTGACCTAAGAGCACTGCGTCAGCCTAGGACAGCTCCCTGCTCACAGGCCAGCTGGCCCAGAAGGACCCGGGGGACAGAGGCCAGGCCCTACCCTAGCCTGGGTCCCAACCCCCATTCACACCCTGCCCAGAGTGACCTTGGCCTTTCTGGTGGGCCTCGGGGTATCTTATCCCCTGGCACAAAAAGTGACATCTGTCCTGGTGTGGGGATCATCCTGGTGGGCAGAGGCAGAAACCCAGTGAGTAGGAATTTAGCCAGTCTAGGCAAACGAGTGAATGCCAGCGTGGCCCAGCTGGGTGTGAACACAAGTGTGAGTTCTGTCCAGTTCTTGCAAGAGAGTTCTGTCCAGTTCTTGCAAGGCTGGCCCTGTCCAGCCTGGGTGGGTGAGTGTGGTGTGTGTGCACATAGCCTGGCCTGGATGAGCCCGGAGCCTGGCACAGAGTGGGGCCTGTGGTTGTTGAGTGAAGAAATATGAACACGGGCACGCCTTGGGGCCCTTCAGATTGGCGGCCCAGCCCAGGGAAACTCCTCACAAAGGCCTCCGCTGGGGAGGGGCTGCCTGGGCTTCCTCAGTGGGTAGACACTGGTTAGGCCTGTGGCAAAGCCCTCCAGCCTGGCACACGCCAGCCTTGTGTGAGTGGTCTCGTGGCAGGGAAGTGAAGGAAAGGGGTGGATTGTAGGCCATGAATGTGGGGCAGGGATGCTGTCTGCCCACTGAACCAGTGTAGTAGGAACTGGTGCTCAGAGGCAGACACATGAAGGATAAGTGTGTAAGTGATCGGAGTGAGGCCAATTCTCCCAGAATCTCAAAGGGCAGGCACCCTGCATCTCTACCATGTCAGTTTCAGGGCTCCCAGGACTTTGATTTGCTTCTAACTCTGTGAAGTCTTTGAAAGTTTTCTTTGTCAGTAGCTTCTTCTCTAGAGTGTCGATGGGAGTGAGCAGGGGAGCCACAGGGTGAGGAGTGAGGGGACACGGATGCTGGCCTGGGTCCTAGATGGGCATGTGCCTCTTGGAAGAAGCCATGGCCACTTCCTTGGGACCAGGGTCTGCACACACAGACACAGTCATGGGGCTCGGGGACAGTGGGTATGAGAGAGCACGGAGGACCCCTGCCCTCTGCACGCATCACCCTCTTTCTGGGCTGCCACTCCCTTCTCAATCGTCCATCTTTGGAAGGGGGTAGAGTCTTTCTCTGGACAGAGTCCAAGGGATTAGAGCCACACCGTGGGGAGCACACCAGCTAAATGAAGGTCACTTGTGCTGACCCTTCAAAGGCTGTAAGCCAGGAGAGCCACCGCCTTGGATAGAGAATCTTGGGGCCTGGCTCCTGTTTCCTCTGGTTGAGGACTGTGGCTCCCTTCATTCAAATCATCACCCCACCTCTTTACCCTTCAGGCTCCACCCTCTCCCTGCCTCTGAGGTGTCCCTCCTGGCGGGGGCCTGGGGTGAAGGGATCACCCCCTTTCTCCCTCCACCCTGTAACCACCCTGCTTGCTGAGATGTAGCTCCATCTCTGGGCCACACACTTCCCATTCTCCCTTGTCTAATATTTCCCCGGTTATACAGCTTACTCAAGCTAATTGTAGGAAACATGAGAAATTTGGAAAGCATAAAATCGGGAATAAAGTTAGGCCTAGACCCGGCACTTAGAGATACACACTTGCCTGTCTGGAACATTCGACAGTTGCAGGGTGCTCTTGTGACTTGTGACAGTGCTTCCTGTCCTCATCACATGGGTGTTCTCACTCAGCTCTACCAAGGGGCAGCTGCCACTGACTTCTTCTTTTCACAGCTAGGGAAGCTGAAGCAGAGAGCTGTGGCCACTTGTCCCTTGTCCCAAGGGGCATGGTCTCAGGCTCCCCAGCACACTGTCCACTGAGGCCTGGCACCCCACCCCGTACTGTGGCCTGCTGCCTGCGCTGGGGCCAGTGAGCCTCTCTGCTTGGTGGGCCCCCTTCCTAGTCCCCTGCCTGTACCTGGTCTGACTTGTGGGCTGGCCCTGAGCTTCACCCACCTTCCTCGGGGCCACTGCAGCCAGGAGTGGGGAGGGAGGCAGATTTCAACGGCGTGCCTCCTGGAAACCACATCAAATGGTGCAGCTAGGAATTAATAAATAAACTTGGGAGACAAGTCAATTACCCTCTCCCTGTGCCCCTGTCCCCCAGGGGCAGACAGCGGCATGTGGTTCCCAGCCTCAGCATGCCTTCCCAGGGGCAGGCCTAGCGCTGCAGCTGGCTTCCGTCAGATTAGCCAGGCGAGATGCGGCAGGCCTCTGTCCTCTGGGGAAATGGCTCCCTTCCTGGGAGGTGGGGACGACATTCTCGGGTTTCTCTGTTATTGCCCTCTTCTTGCACCCGTCCCTGTCTCACTGTATCCATGGTGCCCAAATCACTGCCCGCCTCAGTCCCCCGACATAAAGGCTTCTGGTCAGCCGTCATGACATCTGCCATGACGTCTTTAGAGCTGGAAACTGATGTGACTGAGCCTCAAGAACGTGCCTGCTAACGGCCCGCACTGTGGGGTCACCCTGTTAGTGTCTTCCAGACTCATCAGCACTAGTATGGTCATTTAAAAATCAGACGGACGACTCGATGCTTTTGAAAACATTTATTTAGGGCTGGGCACAGTGGCTCACAGCTGCAATCCCAGCAGTTTGGGAGGTGGAGGCAGGAGGATGGCTTGAGCCCAGAAGTTTGAGACCAGCCTGGGCAACACAGTGAGCCCCATCTCTATAAAATTTTAAAAATAATAAAATTAAAAAAAAACAGCTGAGTGTGGTGATGCACGCTTGTAATCCCAGCGAATCAGGAGGCTGAGGTGGGAGGATTGCTTGAGCCAGGAGTTCGATGCCGCAGTGAGCCATGATCATGCATTCTTCAGTAAGCTCCCCTGGATTATATGGGGTCAGTAGAATCTGCTCCAGCCTGGGAAACAGAGCAAGACCCTGTCTCAAAAGAGAAGAAAAGAAAGGAAAAGAAAACATCTATTCACTCAGCAAATTCTTAACAATGCCTGCTTTGTGGCAGAGTTTTTGCTAGGTGGCAGAGATACAGAGACAAGGGATGCAGCCCTGCCTGTCCGGAGCTTACAGTTGTGTGGAGAAGTCAGACAATACAGCTATCATGGGGGGACTTTGGGGGGAAAGAGGGGTACTAGCACAGCCTATAGGGCTCCCCAAGAGGCTTCCCAAGGAGCTGATGCCTGAGCTGCATTATGAGGGACAAGTCATGGGGGCTGGGAGGCAGGATGGCAACTGCTGTTCCAGATAGAGGGGACAGCTCTGCAAAGTCTCAGAGGCAGGGGAGTGAGGTGAAGGGGGAGAGCTGGGAAGGGACTGGCCTGGCTGGAAGGTGGCTGTGGAGGGAGCAGGGTGAGGGCAGAGGCTTGGAGTGGGGACACGGCTGTGAGGGCCTGAGCTACATGTAATTGTTACATATAGCTATATGTAACTATCCGAGGTGTGTGTGTGTGTGTGTGTGTGTGTGTGTGTATTTGGGGCGAGTTTTATTTTTTTCTATGTAGAAACTAAGAAAGCAGCAGTCTTACAATTATCAGAACAGTATCAGGAAAGAATGAGTCCCCTTCTAACATTTATCATCACTGAATTTTCTATGGTTGCATTATCTAGGCATGTCCCTTAGATCAACCATTCTCAAGTTTCAGTGTGCATGATCGCTGGGGACATTTATTGAAAATCTAGGTGTTTGGGATTTGTCCTGGAGATTTTGATTCAGCAGGGACCAGCACTGTGTATTCTTCAACAAACTTCCCTGGATTACATGGGGTCAGTAGAATCTGCTTTGATAAACTCATTCCCAGAGCCTGATTATTTCCTCTTGGGGAATTTGCTTGCAATTCAAGAGTCTACCACCAGATGGCAGTAGTGCTTTGTGATGGATCTAGGTAAAGCCAGTTTTCTGCTGGGGGACAGTTGTTCAACAGGCAGTTCTCCTTTATTGCCAGAATGTACAGAAAATAACTCTTTTAGATCATTTCTAAAATAATTTGATCATGAAATATTAGATAGCAGAGCTTAATTTTAAAGTTAAATTTACCTTTCAAACATTACAGCTGAGCTTTCCAATATGGTGACCACTAGCCACGCGTGGCTTTTGAGCACCTGTAATGTGGTTGGTTAGTCTAAATTGTGATGTGCTGAAAGTGTCATAAACACGTTGGCTTTCATTCTTCGGAAGTTCCTATGATTTAAAGACAAAAATTAAAAAAAAAAACACATTGGCTTTCAAAAACAACAATAAAAAAGAGAGTAAAATCTCTTATTAATATCGAGATTGCATGTTGAAATACTTTGAGTTGCACTAAATAAAATTTTATGATTAAAATTCATTTCATCGGTCTCTTTTTCCTTTTTAAATGTGACTGCTAGAAAAGTTTAAGTTATGTGTGTCTCATATTCTATTTCTAATGGATGGTGCTGCATTGAAATAATCTTAATTTCTTCATTTTTGAAAGTGAGAGAACTGAGGCCTAAAGTTTGATGGAAAAAAGTGCTGGATTTGAAGCCAAAGACCTGTATTTAAGTTCCAGTTCAAACACTCGTCTCATGCCTCCGGGCGAGCAATATACCTTCTCCTAGCTTCCATTTCATCATCTGTGAAAAAGGGATAATTATAGCAGCCTTACTTAAAAGAGTTGCTTAAAAGACCAAGTGAGAGAATGTGTATGAAGGAAGTTGTGTAAACTCACAAGCATCAGGAAGATAAGAAATTACTATTGTTGTGGTAACTGATAATGACTAGAACCCAGGCCAAATAAACCTAACAATTCATGAAAGCATTCACCGTGTGAAAATCACTGGATTGGGCACTTCCAGACTGTTAGGAGTTTACGGCTGACTTGAGGACTTGCTACATAAGCTCATGAAATGGAAAATGACAATTCAATACATGATCAAAACAGTGTTCAAATAAGAAATGGAACGTTTGTCCCAAGGTGTATATGGTTAATAGCGAGTGTTACTGTTTTCTCTTTCTAAAGTAAGCATTTATTGGCCTAAGAGAGTAGGATTGGAAGGTTGGGGCTGGGAAGAGGGAGTCATGAAAACGATGAACATGTTTTCTCTGTTTACAAAGAGGTTTGCCATCTGAGTGGGGGAACGAAGGCAGACACAGATGACATGAGCAACCGAAGACCCGGTGTGGAAGCTGCCCGCCTCGGCACTTCCAATAACAGCTCTGGAATTAGGAATATGTGACGGGGCTGCCAATTCCTGACCAACTCTCAACTCTCCTCTTCTATGTTATATAGAATCTCTATCCGTTAGGGTTGGCAGTTGGCCCAGCTAAAACACTTCATTTTCCAGTCTCATCTTGAAACTAAGGGTCGCCACAGAATGTAGTTCTGGATAATGAGATGAAGCAGAAATGGTTGGGTTGAACTTCCAGCAAATTTCCTTAAAAGGTGGACATTCAGCTAGTGTATACACCAGAGCCATTAGCCCTCCCTCTTGCCTGGACTATGGATGTGATGGTGGTAACTTCAGCAACCATCTTGTGAGCATGAGTTCAAAAGTCATACCCTTTAGTAGCAGAGGAGAAGGCCAAGATGAGGCCAGGATCTGGACAACATCGTGGAGACGCTGGACTGCCTTGAATTTCCGGCCTTTGACCTTTTCATCATGCGACAGAAACGTGAGACCCTATTTTGTTTATGTCTCTGTGATCTGGGTTTTCTGTTCCATGCAGTTGTTCCAATTCCTGAATGGAAGTGAGCAAATTGTGCATATATCAAGGCTCTTGAGTTCTGTGTACCTACGGCAGGGAGAATGTGAGGATTTTATTGGGATCTGGGGCCAGAAGTTCACATGAGAAGGATGGGGCCACTCGTAAGCCCCATCCCAGCAGGCTGTGTGGTGGCAAAGCATTTTAGGAGGACACATACAGCAATTGTCTTAAGAATCCCAAAGAAGGAGAAAACAGAAATATCTCAAGGAACAACATTAAGAGAAGCAGATTGTAGGAACTGAGTGGTGCCAGCCCACCCCGCTTCATAGCTCTTCTGTAGAAGGTGATGGAAAGGGAAAATTAATTGGCAACCTATATTGACTTTGAATTTTCGATTTTTTTTTCAAAAAAATTGACTAAAACAATTAAAATTTAAAATCCAAAAAAATTTAAATTAAAGTGTATTTAAAAACTTATGGTTGGTAGTATGCACCCAGACCCAGCCTTGGCCTTGCAGGATCCAGGGATGAGTGCGCGGGGTCCTGGGTCGGGGAGGCAGGGGACACCCTTCTGGAGGTGGGCTTGGAGGGTCTACCCTGTCCAGCCTCCTACCTTTGGCCTCCTGGGGTGTCCCTGCAGGGCTACCCCCGTCTTCTGCATCTGTGCCCTCAAACTCTCCTCTCTGGCAGCGTTCGCGAGATGCCTTGGTCTATTCTGTTGCATCTTTTTTAGTTTCCCTCTGTGTCTTCCTCTAGGTTTCTCTTAATTGGCCCCAGGCCTGGTTGGAGCCTGTCTGCAGACAGAGCAGAGAGGACTGTGGGTTCAAGAACTCCTCTAGGTCCCTGGGTCCTCTCCGGTGTCCAGGGACCTGGAGACATCTGTACCCACTCCTCCCCATAGGAGCTGGTGGTCACTGGACCTGATTGCAGCCATTTGGCTACAGCCTCTGAAATGCGGGCAGAGGAGGTGGGTCCCAAGGGACTTGTGCTTTCCACCGATCGTGTCCCCACCCCGCCTTGCCTGGCCTCGTCCTTATATTTAATTACTTGAACAATCCCTTTCACATACCCCATCACCCCCTTAAACCCCCCCCCAAAAAAACCCTTTTTGTGAAAAAACACTTAGTAATACTTATAACCAGTAAAACTTAACATCTTAAGTATTTTTTTTTTTTTTGAGGCAGTCTTGCTCTGTCACCGAGGCTGAAGTGCAGTGGCTCAGATCATGGCTCATTGCAGCCTACACCTCCCAGGCTCAAATGATCTTCCCACCTCAGCCTCCTGAGTAGCTGGTACTACAGGCATGTGTCACTATGCTCAGCTAATTTTTTGTGTTTTTGTAGAGATGAGGTCTCGCTATGTTGTCTAAGCTGGTCTTGAAGTCCTGGGTTCAAGTGATCCTCCCACTTCAGCCTCCCAAAGTGCTGGGATTACAGGCATGAGCCACTGCGGCTGGCTTATCTTAACCATTTGAATGGATTTCTTTTTAATATCACCCTTTAAATCCTGTTTCCTTGCAGCCTTCCACCTCAGAGGGTGAGCCGCAAGACTGACTGCCGCAGGAAAGGAAAGGAAGCTGGCCATCCTTGGGCTCCAAGCTGACTTCCTGGACCTCATTATTGAGATACTGGTAGGGAAACTCAGGCTTTGTGGAAAGAGCGGGGGATTTGCGGACAAAGATCTTCCTTTACCATCTTGAAGGTCAGGCCTGGTCCCTTAGAGAACAGAGTTCACTACAACCCAGGTGGGCAGGAGGTGTGTTGGTCTGGTTGAGGGGACACTAAGGGCAGAGGGGACTTGTTCCATCTCACGGGGGGCCTGGAGGAAGTCACCCTGAGGTCAGCCCTCCAGCACCCACTGTCATTGGCCAACTCAGAGTGCAGGCAGCAGCTCCCTGGGGCTGGGCCCACGGGGGCCTGAGGTTAGCGTTCTCCAGCTGCCCTGGGTGTCTGCATATGGATGGGCTCTGGAATGTCCATGTGAGCCCCAGGGAGGTTGAGAATTAGCTGAGAGTTGGGCTGGGAAGCTTTCCCTGCAGGCTGTGGCAGCAGGGTAGCAGGTCCCATCCTAGGTATCCCAGGACTGACCACCTACCTATACTGGGCATCACATGCGAGGCACAGCCAGACCTCAGGGCCCCTGCAGATGCAGTCAGGCCTGTGCACAAGACTCAGAAAGCAGGATGAGCTTCTCTGGCTGTGGACCACAGGCAAGTGGACAAGAGACACTGCTTTGGAGACGGAGGATTTGGAGGAGAACAAGGTTCCATGTCAGGCAGCTTTTGCTAGGTGAGGCTGCAGTCACAAATGGCCCTGCGTTGCTATGTCCTAAAACATAGCAGTTTATTTCTCACTCATCTTACATGTTGGTGGCTGTAGTGGGTGGTGCTCTGCCCCCGTGACTGAAGGAGCAGTTCCCATCTGGGTCCTGCCAATCCCAAAGCGGGGAAAAGCGTAGGAGACGGGTGGAGGCCAACGCTGGGTTTTAGCGCATCTGCTGGGACTCCTAAGGCCTGTGCTCTCACCTGCCGTTGGCCGAGGCTGGGCACGTGGCCAGTTCAGTGGAGGGGGGAAGGATGCACCTTGCACGGATGTCATTGCAAGTCCCTTGGCTAGAGTGGGGACACATGACCCTTTCCAGGAAGGGTGAGAGGGAAGGTGAGAATAAGAATGGAACCTACCGCAGGGCGAGGCTGTCCTCCTCCAATGTGGGCTGACATCAGCTCCTCTGCTCTCCTTGAGTCCCCAGGCACCTTGAGAAGAGGGGTACAGGCAGAAAGACCAAGTACTTACCTGCAGATCCCAAGTCCCTGGAAACACAGCTTGAATCACTAGATCAGGCCCACTGTGGGGATAGTGCCTGTGAGGACTCTCCCTGAGAAAAGCAGGCGGGTCTTCTGTTCACCTTGGAGGGTGGCATGAGTCCCTCGGGTTCCCAGGGCGCAGGATAAAGGGCTGCCCCGCCTACCTCACAGAGGGGCTCTGCCTGCCTCACTGCCATCCTCGCTGCCCCCGGCTCTCCCGGTTCCCAGCCTCGGCACACATAGGTTCGTGGACTTTTTGTGCTGCAGGAGATGTTTTCCCTGAGCTGATAGAATCAGTTTTTTCCTAATCTCAAACCTGTTTTTAAAAAGACTATCCTGTTACTTTTTTCCTTAATTGCAGAAGATTTTTTAATAACATACTTTGATAAGAATAAACGGAACCTAGCAACACAGTTATTAAGGAACTATAAAATGGTTTTTTCACACTCGCCACCTTTGATTTCTTCCCCATTCAGGTGGGTCGGGCTTGGTTAGGCCTTGGTGGGTGCATCAAGGAGGGGCCATCTGACCAGGTGCCCAGCCCCTACTCCCACATCTAAAGGAGCTGGGCGTACCCTCCCCCAGCCCTGTAATCGCATTCTACCCCGCCCCCCAGCCCTGGAGGTGCATTCTCACCCTGCTTTGTTTTGTTACTTTATAGGCTAGGGTGCTCTCAGAGTTCCCTGGTCCTGGGGCTATGGGACTGGCCGATTTTACAGCAGGTGCAGGTGGTCATCAAAGGGGACTGGGAGGACCTCTTTTCTTATCACTTCAGCCCCACAATGTCACACCACCCTTCTTTCAAGGTGCCTAAAATGCCACCATGAAGACTCTATGCCTTTGAGTCTTGAAGATGTGTCCAGGCTCCTCCCAGGAAGGTCCCACATGAAAGCCATGAAGACCTAGGGGACAGTGATTCCCAGCTCTTTTCATTTCTCAGTCTGCCCATCCTCAGAACCCTCAGAGTGAGGAACTGAAAGGAAAGCTTGCAGAGCCTGGAGACACCATTTCTGATCATGCCTTGTGTGATGCATCCGGGCAGACTCTTGGACACTCTTTGCTGTAACTTTCCCCCACCCCTTTCTGAGCCCTGAGTGGTTGGTAAACTCATTTACTAAAAGGAGCTTATAACTGATAATGTTTAGACATCATCCTAGCCCAGGAGGCTCCGCCCTTTATTTATTATCATTTTTTTTAGACAGGTCTTGCTCTGTTGCCCAGGCTGGAGGGCAGTGGCACAATCTTGGCTCACTACAGCCTCGACCTCCCAGGCTCAAGCCATCCTCCTGCCTCAGCCTCCCAAATAGCTGGGATCACAGGTGTATACTACCATGCTCAGCTAATTTTTAAATTATCTGTAGAGGTGGGGGTCTCCCTATGTTGCCAAGGCTGGTCTCAAATTCCTGGCCTCAAGCAGTCCTTCTGCCTGGACCTTGCAAAGTGCCGGGATTACAAGCGTGAACCATCTCGCCCAATAGGATCTGCCCTTTAGTGAAGACAAAAGACTCACCAGAAGCTGAATTGCCAATGGCAGGAAGGAGAGGGAGATAAATTGAGGCAGGAAGTCTTTCTGTTCCCTCCCATTGTGAAGGTAATGCTGGGCAGCCCATAATCAGGAGAGCATGTCAGAATGTGCAAAGCCATTTGATTCTTCCATCAGTTGATAGAGGCAGGCAAGATAAGAACTATCCTATATTTTGCACCAACTTGTCTGGCTATATAGGCTGATGAAAAAGTAATTTGTACTACTTTAATGGATAAAAACTACAATTACTTTTGCCCTAACCTAATATCACCACTTGCAAATGAAGAAACTGAGGCCCAGAGAGAACACGGGATGTGGTCAAGGCCAAGGACATGCAGCCAGCTGTTGGCAGAGCTGGCACAGGGACTGGAGACTCAGCCTAGGCAGGGGCTTGCAAAGAGGGCAAAGCCCAGAGAAGCCCTGGGAGGTGGCGGACAGAGCAGGAGGCGTGGGATTAGAGGGCCTGCCTTAGGATACTCTCCTTAGTACTTTCTCCCAGTTAGTTATCACCACTGAGCCTCAGATTCCTCATTAGTGACATCGGGATAATAATCCTCCTTTGGACTGAAAGTCTGTGTCTGCTCCGAATTTCTAGGTTGAAATTCTAACCCCCGATGTGATGATATTAGGAAGTGTGGTCCTTAGGAGGTAATCGTATCCTGAGGGTGGAGCCCTCGTGAATGGCATTAGTGCCGTTATAAAAAGATGCAAGAGAGCTCCCGCCACAGGAGGATAGAGGAGAAGAGAGCCCTCACCAGAACCATCGTGCTGGCACCCTGATCCTGGACTTCCGCGCTCCAGCGTCATGAGAAATAGACGTCTGTTGTTGAAGCCACCCAGGCGATGGCGTATTTTTGTTACAGCAGTCAGAACTGACTCAGACAAACAAACCCCTTTCCACTCTCACCTAACCAGGTTATTGTGAGGACTAAAAATGAGATCATGTGATTGAAAAATAGTTGCAAACTGCAAACTGTTGACCCACATGCTCTATTCCAGGAAATGAGGTCAGGACTCTCTTCACACCATTCCCACCCTTCCTCTGGGGGAGGCAGCCGTCTCAAAAATAGCCTTCAGTCCTGTCCTCCCTGTTTTCCCCCTGGGAGCAGGGCTGAATATTTTCTTCTTGAGAAACAAAAAGGCAAAGCTAATGCTGAAAAACCAAAGCCTGCTTCTGCTTCCCCTTGGCGTGCTCTCTGATCTCCGCGGCCAGGAGGGGAAGATATTGCTGGAGGTCTGGGTTCAGGTGGGGCCTCTTGAGTCCTCCCTGTCCTGCAAGGGCCACCAGGGGAGTCCTGGGTGATGTCTGTCATCTGTTCAGCTGGCCACAAAGAGCAGAGGCCACAGTGGTAATCCTCTGTGGGACCCTGATCTTCCTCAAGAGACGTGGCAGGGAGGAGAGGAGCCCCGCTCTGTCAGTTCAGGCCATCACACTGCGCAAGAACATCAAGGAAGCACTCTGGACATGCCCAGAGAAATGCATCCTGTCCTCTTCCCTGGAAATAGTTATTCATTTCAACTGACACTTTTCTGGCCATTTGTAAAATGGAGTTCAGAATCCTGTGAGTCTGTTTTTTTCCCTTCTGATGATCTGCAGATGAGTTTTCAGGGCGTGTTAAACTTTGTCTAGGAACAGAGAGAGACTAGTTTCAGAGGAGAAACAAGCCCCACAGTGTGTCTGCTGTGTGGCACACCAGAGAGACCCTGGAAGAGGGTAGAAGGGTTCTGGCTCCACCCTGGACTCAGGATCGTCACTTGAGATGGTTGGGGGGGTCACTGTTCATCCGTGCCGCCTCAACAGTGTCTGAGGGGGGCTTCTTTTATACTCACAACTTGGCAACGGTGGCAAAAGGGACGTTGGGAGAAACCTAACCTATATCACGGATTTGGAGGGAATGAATATCCAAACCAGATCATTAGGAGATGGAGAAGAGAGGCTGGCTGGCAAACACATCAGTTACCTGTTTGGGTACAGGGAGGGACCCACTGAGGCAGAACCCAGACTGTATACCCTTTCCTAAATAGGCACAAGCATTTCCACGGCAATCTCAGACAGTGTCTGATGTGAGTCTAGTGTTCACAATCCCTCCCACCCAAGGGAATGAGGAAGCCATGCTCCAGTCCACGTGCTGGCCCAAGTCTCTGGCAGTGGCCTGGTTCTGCCTTTCTTCCGAGCCTCCTCTTGTTCCAAACCATTTGGGTCCTGTGTGGTTCCGTGCCAGCTGTGCCCTTTCTTCTTAGGGCACTTGGCCCAGAAACTCTTGGTTATTATGTTGCAATTTCCCAAGGTGAAACTTGAATACAGGGTTCACGGGCATGTTCTCACAGCTCCATTTCTTTGCCTTTTGCTACACCACAGTCTTGTCAGAAGACTGAAAACACAGAGGGTGGGGCTTTCAACCAGCGTATGTTTTGCCAAATAGGTCTGCAGGGCCAAGAGCCACCTTTCTGCCACCGCTGTAGTAGGGGCAGTTGTGCTGGCAGCATTGGATTTTGATAGGAAAGGCATAACTTCTGAAATGAATATTATATCAAAGAATTGTCCCTCTATTTTACAATAAGACCATTTTCTGAACTAATTACTGTGTGGCTACTCACTACCTGTATATGTGCCCATGTGTGTTACTGTAACATGCTCATGCAAAGACCAGGTATGGGATAAAACTGGAGGCTGCAGACATCTCTCTGAGTCTGTGTTATAAGGGCTGGGTGGAGGGCCACCAGGGAGGATCCAGGAAAGCTGATCATGTAGTTAGAGAATCTTCATGGAGGGTTGGGAATTCATTAAGTATATTGGGCTGTTTTTGTGTTGCTATAACTATCCAAGGCTGAGTAATTTATAAAGAAAAGAGGTTTCATTGGCTCATGGTTCTGCAGGCTGTACAAGCATCTGCTTGGCTTCTGGTGAGTCCTCAGGGAGCTTTCCATCACGGCAGAAGGTGAAGGGGAAAGCTGACGTATCACATGGCCAGATGTGAGGGTACATCCCAGACTTTTAAACAACCAGATCTCTCGTGAGCTCACTTAGTGAGAGCTCACTTATCACCAAAGGGATGGTGCTAAACCCTTCATGAGGGACCACAGCCATGATCCAGTCCACAGGGCCTGCCTCCAACACTGGGGATTACATTTCAACATCAGATTTGGAGGGAATGACTATCCAAACCATATCGTTAGTAGATGGAGAAGAGTGGCTGGTTGGCAAACACATCAGTTACCTGGTTGGGTACAGGGAGGAACCCACTGAGGCAGAACCCAGGATTTACTCAGTCGATTAATTGAGATACGTATAGGATTCATTCATTTAATTAATTAGATACATGTTTATTGAGTACTTGCTGCCTGGCAAGAACTCTTCTATGGGCTGGGGATACCACAGTGAACAAAACAGACAAAAGTTACTGCCCTCATCGGGCTGAATTTCCAGTGCTATGTTGTGGCTCCATTTGTGTGACTATGAAACTAGTTTAGGTTTCAAGATCCTACCCTCATCATTGTGCCTGCTTGCAAATGGCTCAGGTAGGATCTTCCCTTCACTCACTTCCTCTTTCCGTTTTCCTTTACACAACCCTGGCGTTATTATCATGTTTCTCAGTAGTCAGATCCAAGACTCTTCTTAAGAAAGATCTCAAGTTCTGGTGGCCATCACTCTAGGGCTCCCAGGTATGTAGTGCCCATCTCTCAGGACTTCCCTGGCGTTGATAAAGGATGGCCCTTTGGATTCGAGTTCATGGAAGATACCTACCTACCCACCTCCCATATTTTTTCTCACTCCTTCCAGGGAGACTGACTACATGCTGAAAAGCAAACACAAAGGTTAAATCTTAAAAGCAGGCAGAGAGAGACACAACAGACTGACAACTGACTTCTCAAGTGAAACAATGGAAGCCAGAAGACGATTAATGATATCTTCAAAGTTCTGAAAGAATAACTGCCAACTAGAGAATTCTGTGGAAAGAAAAATAAAAGAACACAGACACTTGTAGAAAAAAAAAAATTTATACATCTCATCACCAACTGACCTGTAGCAAGGGAGATACTAAAGGGTATGCTTCAGGCAGAAGGAAAATGAACTCGAATGTAATCTGAAAGATCCAGAAAGAAATGAAGAGTAATAGAAAGGATAAATGTGTGTGTAAATTTAAACTTCAATTCACTGCATATACAACAAGGATAATATCTCATATTGTTTAACATGTGTAGAGAATTAAAATGTCTGACAATAATAGCGTATGGGAGAGGATGGTGGTAAATGGAATTAAAGCAGTCTAAGGCCCTTGTATTATCCAGGAAGTGGTAGAAGTACCACTTATTTGTATCGGATTTGATACGTCAAAGACATATGTTGCAACCACTAAAAAAATAGAAAAAATGCCAGAATGTTACTTTAAAAAAGTGGGTCAAAATGGCACTGTAAAACCATTGGATCAATCCAAAAGGGGGCAAGGAAGGATAATAACATAGGCAGAGCAAGAATAAAGCAAATAAGATGGTGGACTAAAACCCAGTATAACAGTCGTTACAATAAATATAGAAGGGTTGGCTGAGTGTGGTGGCTCATGCCTGTAATCCTGGAGTTTGGGAGGCCAAAGCAGGAGGATTGTTTGAGCTCAGGAGTTTGAGACCAGCCTGGGCAACATAGTGACATCCTGTCTCTACAAAAATAGAAAAAATTAGCCAGGCATGGTGGCATGCACCTGTAATCCCAGCTATTTAGGAGGCTGAGGTGAGAGGATCGCTTGAGCCCAGGAGGTTGAAGCTGCAACAAGCCATGGTCATGCCCCTGCACTCTAGCGTGGGTGACAGTGTGAGACCCTGTCAAAGAAAGAAGGAGAGAAAGAAAGAGAGAAAGATGAAAGAAAGAAATAGAGACAGAGAAAGAGAGAGAGAGAGAGAGAAAGAAAAAGAAAAGAAAGAAAGAGAAAGAAAGGGAAGGGAAGGATGGGTTATCACTCTACTTAAAATATATAATTTCCAGATCAAATAACAAAACCAAACCCAACTATATCCTGCTTGCAAGAGATATGACTTAAATATAAGTAAACAGAAAGATTGGGAGAAAAATGATAAAAGATATTGTGAGAAGAAAGTCGGCATTGCTATATTTCCAAAAAGTGAAATAGATGTTAGGGCAAAAATCCATTATTAGAATAGGTGATCCTTCATAATGATACCTGGTTCAGTTCACCAGGAACATAAAACAATTCTAAAGTTGTATGAACCTAATAATATTGCCTCAAAATAAATAAAGCAAGCCTGGGCAACATGGTGAAACCCTGTTGCTACAAAAAATACAAAAAATTGCTGGGTGTGGTGACACATGCCTGTAATCCCAGCTACTTGGGGGGCTGACTTGCGAGGATTGCTTGGGCTCAGGAGGCAGAGGTTGCAGTGAGCCAAGATCATGCCACTTTATGCCAGCCTGGGTGACAGAGTGAGACCCTGTCTCAAAAATAAACAAACAGACAAATAAAGCAAAAATGACAGAACTAAAATGTGAAATAGAAAATCTACAATCCTATATAAGGGAGATTTTTACATACCTCTCTCAATTACTGATAGATCCAGTAAGGATATAGGTTTTTAATTTTTTTATGGAGACAGGGTCTTACTCTGTTGCTCAGGCTGGAGTGCAGTGGTGCGATCATGGCTCACTGCAGCCTCGACCTCCTGGGCTCAGACACTCCTCCTGTTTTAGCCTCCTGCTTACTGGGACTATAGGTATGCACCACCATGCCTGGCCAACTTTTAAAATCTTTTGTAGAGATAGGGTCTCACTAAGTTGCCCAGGCTTGTCTCGAATTCCTGAGCTCAAGTGATCCTTACCCCTTGGCCTCCCAAAGTGCCGGGATTACAGGCATGAGCCACTGCATCCAGCCTAATACAAAATATTTGAACAACATGACTAACAGTCTTGAATTAATGGATATATACTGAACATATCTTTCAACAACTTCCAACATACATTCTTTGCAAGTGCAAATGAAACATAAAAATTAGACCATGTGAAGCCATAAATCTCAACACGTTTCAGAGGACTGAAATCCAATATAATGTAATCACGAACTACATTGAAATTAAGCTTCAAATCAGCAATAAAAAACAATTAAAAATCCCCAAATGTTTGGAAATTAAGCAATATTTTTCTAAATAACTTATGGTCCAGGAAGAATTCACAATGGAAATTAGAAAATATTTTAAGCTGAATGATAATAAAAATACTACATTGTAAAACATGTAGGATTCAGTTAAAGCCAGACTCAGAAGGAAATTTATGGACTTACATGCTTATATTATAAATGAGAAAAGGCTTAACAATCAATCATTTAGGCCGGCACAGTGACTCACGCCTATAATCCCAGTACTTTGTGAGGCCGAGACAGGTGGATCACCTGAGGTCAAGAGTTCGAGACCAGCCTGGCCAACATGGCAAAACCCTGTCTCCACTAAAAACACAAAAATTGGCTGGGTCTGATGGCACATGCCTGGAATCCCCGCTACTTGGGAGGCTGAGGCAAGAAAATCACTTGAACCCGGGAGGTGGAGGTTGCAGTGAGTGTAGATCACACAGCTGCACTCCAGCCTGGGCGACAGAGCAAGACTCTCGGAAAAAAAAAAAATATATATATATATATCTCCAACTCAAGGAATTAGAAAAATAATAGCAAATGAAAGTAGAATGATAGATGATGATAGATATAATGAAGCTGTGAGCATAAGTTAATGAAACAGAAAACAGTAGAAAAGGTCCACAAACCTGGTCCTATGAAAAGAGTAAAATTAACAAGACTCGGTGAAAGCAACCAGGAAAAAGCAGAGAGAGAGAGAAAGGGAAAGTAGACATAATTAATATCAGCAATGAAAAGGGGGACTTCATACAGATTCTACAAACATTAAAAAGATAATAAAAGAATATTATGGACAATTTGTATGGCAATATGTTTGAAAACTTAGAGGAAACGGAAAAATTCCTTGATGAACCACAACTTAAATTTGACACAAGTAGAAAATCTGAGTGCAGTGGTCCCTCAGTATCTGTGGGGGAATCTGTTCCAGAACCACTCCCCCCATACCAAAATTTATCATTGCTCAAGTTCCTGATATGAAATGGTGAAGTATTTGCATATAACTTATCCATACCCTCCCACATACTTTAAATCATCTCTAGGTTACTTCTAATACCTAACAGAATGTAAATGCTATATAAATCATTGTTATATTGTATTTTAAAATTTGTATTTTTTTTATAGTGGTATTATTTCTTGTGGCTTTTTCCCCCGAATATTTTACACAGTTGGTTGAATCTGGAACTCACGTGGAACCCATAGATGTGGAAGGCCAACTGTGCTCATAACTTTTAAAGAAATGGAATTGTTTCTTAATATTCTTCCTACAAAGAGCACTGTAGGCCCAGATGTCTCAATTGTGAATTTCACCAAACATTACAGGAAGTAGTGACAGCACTATTACACAATCTTTTCCAGAGAATAGGAAAAGAGGAAGCACTTCTCAATATGCCTTATCAGGCTGAAGAAGCCTTGATACCTGACAAGGACATGACAATGAAAAACAAATTATACATCAATTTCTCTAATATTTCTTGGATGAATAAAGTATTAGCAAACCAAATCCAGAGCTACACAAAAAAATATTAAATCATGACCAAACTGGGTTTATTACGGAAATGCAAGTTTGGTTTAGTCTCAACCACTCACTTATGTTCATGTTGTTCTATGAACAAAACAAAATCAAACACCCCACTCAGTTTAGTTCATCACATTCATGGAAGAAAGGAAAAAAGCATAAGATCATCCTAATTGGTGTAGAAACATTATTTGGTAAAATTTAACGTACATTTTGAAAAATGTGTGTTTTTGAATTTAACATACAGTTTGAAAGAACTTTTAATAAAATGGGAATAGAAAAGAATTTCCATAATCTGATAAAGAGAATTATATTAGGATTCTCCAGACAAATAGAACCAGGAGAATGGATGACCAGTATGTATGTATGTGTGTATGACTAATATTTATGTATATATGTATGTTGGCTCATGTGACTGTGGAGGATGGCAAATCCCAGATGTGCAGGGTAGGGTGGCAGACTGGGGACCCAGAGAAAAGCTGATATGTGTGATTGATAATGCTAAGTATTGGCAAGGATGTGATGTAACTATTAGAACCCTTATATATTGATGGTGTAAGTTGAAAACTATTTGAACACATGCATACCCTATGATCCGGAAATTCCACTTCCAGGTATATACCCCCTAAAATGCATTCATTTGACACCAAAAGTCATGTATGAGAATGTTC
The DNA here is from genome assembly GCA_963573385.1 of Cacajao melanocephalus. Classification (NCBI taxonomy): domain Eukaryota; kingdom Metazoa; phylum Chordata; class Mammalia; order Primates; family Pitheciidae; genus Cacajao; species Cacajao melanocephalus. The sequence goes on from CAUYLG010030835.1 coordinate 82,350, forward strand.
TTAGGAGTATTATATAGTTACCCAAACTAGAAACAACCCAATGTCCCTCACTGTTAGGCTGGATAAACAAATATTGGTATACTTATACTGTTATCCAAAATGGGTCCCAACCTAGACCCAAGAGACGGTTCTTGGATTTCACGAAAGAAAGAATTCAGGGCAAGTCCACAGAGTAAAGTGAAAGCAAGTTTTTAGGAAAGTAAAGGAATAAAAGAAAGCCTACTCCATAGGCAGAGCAGCCCTGCAGGCTGCTGGTTGCCCATTTTCATAATTATTTCTTGATTATCTGCTAAACAAGGGGTGGATGATCCATGCCTCCCCTTTTTAGGCCATATAGGGTAACTTTCTGAAGTGGCCATGGCATTTGTGAACTGTCATAGCACTGGTGGGAGTGTAACAGTGAGGACAGACGACCAGAGGTCACTCTCGTGACTATCTTGGTTTTGGAGGGTTTGTTTTATCCAGCTGATTTTACCCAGCTATTCAAGATGGAGTTGCTCTGGTTCAAACACCTCTGACAATACCAGAGCAACTCCATCTTGAATAGCTGGTAAAATGAGCTGGGTAAAATATTCAGCAGTGAGAATTAATAAATATGGTCACACCAAATAACATAGATAAAACTCACAAACAATATTGAGGGAAGAAACTAAACCCAAAGAGTACAGACTATATGATTCCATTTGTATGATCTTCCAAAACAGGCAAAACTAATATTGTGTGAAAGGTCAGGGTGGAGGTTACACCTGGGAAGGAGTAAGGGGCGTCCAAGGGCTTCTGATACGGCTCACGCTTATTTTCTTCAGCTTGGTGTTGCTCACACGGTGCAGCCACTTTGTGAAATTCATGAAGAGTACATTGAAAAAAAGTAGAGAACTGATAGAAGAAGGGTGACTGGAAACATCAGCTACAGACAACTCCTTCCAGGGAGTATGCTCTAAGTGGGAAGAGAGCAGGGAATGATCAGGAGCATTCTTTTTTCAATTGTTTTTTTTTTTAGGATGGAAGGATATACTGTGTGCTGATAAGAATAATCCAATAAAGAGGGGAGAATCGATGCCAGAGGGAGAGGCCAGAACAGCTGGAGTGATACTCATGAGTGATGAAGGCCTGGGCTGTAGTGCAAGGGTGGAGGGCAGGTCTTAGGGACAGGGCCCCAGGTGCTGGGCAGAGCAGACAGGAGGGGAGGCGTGGAGCTGGGGGCCCGCCCAGGTGCCTCCTTTTCTAGCTGCTCAGGCCTTCTCCCGTGAGCACCTGCTGCCATGTGCGTACTCTAGTTCCCAGTCTAGGCCAGGGATTAAATGGATTCTCTGCTTCCTGAAAGGTAGACGGGAACTATCAGGTGGGAGATCACAGCCAGGTCTGCGGCTTTTGGGCAAAGCACGCATCGCTGGGGAGGAGGTGGAGGTCTTTGCCTGAAATGGGCTTTGCAGGGGGTGTTTTGTGGATTTCTGCCATTTGGAGCCCCTGTCCTGGTTGCCTGATTAGGGGTAAATCAGGGGACAGCCACCAGGCACCAGCTCCCTCTTCCTCCAAGCCCTGCTTTGTGAGCAGTGGCTGCTGGGCCCTCCTTAATCTCCTGGGACCCCAGGACTCTCCCTGTGTGTGAGCAGAGGGAGGGAACTTTGCCGAAGGAAGGATTGGAAGCCAGCTCGCAAAAGCACATTCCTTGGCAGGGTAAAAGACTTTTTTTTTTTTTTTATAAGTGTAAGGACTTAACCTTTGCTAGGAAATGGTTGCAGTATTTTCCTTTAACTGAAAAGAGACCATTGTGATTGAAACTTCGGAAAACACACAACATCCTGGTGCTGTTCTCCAGGGCCGCTCCCGAGTTCCGTGTTAGGCCGGCTCTGGCCCTTCCTGCGGATGGTGTCTCCTTGTGCTGCTATTGAAGGGGACGGAGGACTGTACTGGGCCTGGAAGGCCAACCTTGGGCTGCTCAGCCCTTCCCCAGCAGGGACCTCAGGCAGGAAGGGCTTGTTGGTGCTTACAGTGACCCACTCAGGACCGGCTCTGTAATTTGTGGGGCCCAGTCAAAATGAAAACGTGAGCCCGTGGCTCAAAGAGTACTAAGAATTTCAAGATGGCGACAGCAGGGCCTTAATCCAAGTGCAGAGTCCTTCTGAGCGTAGCCCCCCACCCCCTTTTTTGAGATAGAGTTTCGCTCTTGTTGTCCAGGCTGGAGTGCCATGGTGCAATCTTGGCTCACCACAATCTTTGCCTCCTGGGTTCAAGCGATTCTCCTGCCTCAGCCTCCTGAGTAGCTGGGATTACAGGCATGCACCACCACGCCAGACTGATTTTGTATTTTTAGTAGAGATGGGGTTTCTCCATGTTGGTCAGGGTGGTCTGGAACTCCCAACCTCAAGTGATCCTCCTGTCTCAGCCTCCCAAAGTGCTGGGATTACAGGCATGAGCCACTGTGCCCGGCCCACATAGCCCCCTTTAAGTATGGGGCCCTGCATGACTGCCCAGGCTGTGTGCCAGGAAGCTGGCCCAGCCTCCAGTGGGCCACTCTCATTCTGCTGGCCAGGCCTGAGTTTCTGCAGCTTCTCTCTCATGGGGTACCTCCAGGCCTAGACACAGACCTCAGAGGATTCAGGGCAGGACTCAGGGCTTCCTTCTGGGGTCCCACCCGCATCCTTGGCTCCCACATACCACAACTGGCAACAGTTTCCCAACCTGGCTCTTCACTCGATTTCTCTCCCCTCCCGGTTTAGAGACAGTAATTCCCAGTTGTGAAAACATTCTGGGTTTCATCTGCGCTTGCTTGTGACCTGGGGGTCTGGAGTAATTGGGAACACAGAACAGCTGCATCAAATGCTGGGCTACTTGATGCTCCTCGCGCTCTTTACAAGCCTCCTCATAGGCCTACTGTAAATAGGAAAGTACAAACACATGCCGATTTTGCAGTAGATTGAAACCATCCCCTGCGCTCCCTGGATCCTAACACACAGCAGTTTGTGTTTATGTAGCATTTATTAGCTTGCATGCTACTCAGGGACTTTCATAGTTTTCTGCAAGGCAACGCCTTAGCATTTGGGGTCTCTGGAGTCTGGGAGGCACACCATATGGAGCGTTCTAAAGCCTCATTTCCAGGGTCAGCCTGACCCCACAAGGCTGGAGCCTCTCTGGAGCTGAGCTGTGCAATGCAGTGGCCACTTGCCACTACGCCTCTTGTGCACTTGCAATGTGGCTAGTCCGAGTTGAGATGTGCTGTTCATGTAGGGTACGTACTGAACTTTGAAGACTTAGTACAAAAAAAGAAATGTAAAGGATCTCATTAGTTTTTTTGGCGGGGGAGGGCGGTGACACAGTCTTACTCGGTTGCCCAGCTGGAGAGCAGTGGTGGGATCTCGGCTTACTGCAACCTCTGCCTCCTGGGTTTAAGTGATTCTCCTGCCTCAGCCTCCCGAGTAGCTGGGACTACATGTGTGCACCATCACGCCTGGCTAATTATTTTGTATTTTTAATAGAGACAGAGTTTCACCATGTTGGCCAGGCTGGTCTTGAACTCCTGACCTCAGGTGAGCCACCTACCTCAGCCTCCCAAACTGTTGGGATTATAGGCGTGAGCCACTGCACCCGGCTATGATCAATTTTTTACTTTCATTACATGTTGAAATAACATTTCTTATATAATGAATTAAATAAAATGTATTACTAAAGTTTTACATGTTTCTTTTTCCTTTTTTAAAATGCAGCTACTAGAAAATTTAAAATTATATATATGGCTTGCATTTTTTTTTTTTTTTTGAGACGGGGTCTGGCTGTGTCGCTTAGGCCAGAGTGCAGTGGCACAATCATGGCTCACTGCAACCTCCATCTCCTGGGCTCAAGCAATCCTCCCACCTCAGCTTTCTGAGTAGCTGGGACTACAGGCACATGCCACCACACTCAGCTAATTTTTGTATTTTTGTAGAGATGGGGTTTTGCCATGTTGCCCAGGCTGGTCTTGAACTCCTAACCTCAAGTGATCTGCCCGCCTTGGCCTCCCAAAGTGCTGGGATTACAGGCGTGAGCCACCATGCCTGGCCTGTGACTTGCATCTTATTTCTATTGAATAGCCCTGCTTTAAAGCCTCTCCTTGTTGTATTTACATGTACACACACACACACACACACACACACACCACACAAACACATGCTTCTGAGTGACTAGCAGTATCTTGGAAAGAAAACCAGGCACAGTGAGATCATGTATCATGTGACTTGACCCCAAATGTCACCCCCTCTAGGAACTTCCCTCAGAAGATCCCAGGGCCACCTAATACTACCAACCTAGAGGCTTTTATTTGGCCAATGGTAATCTGTCTGCCTTGCCTTTTAAAATTAAAAAAAATTCATCTAACATCTGTTTATTAAACACCTATATTTGCAACGGACTATGACATATGACTTCAGAGTGTAGGCTTCAAAGACTTGGATTCTAGACCTGGCCCTACCAAATGAGCTATATGTCCTTGAACAAGTGTTGTGGCTTCTTCATGCCTTGGTCTTCTCATCTGCAAAATGGGAATTATAACATCCAAGGGCAGAATCAAGATGGTGACCCAGGAACCTACTTCATGGGGTTATTGTGAGGACTGAATGAGATGAGGCACCAAACACCCTTAGCATGGAGCCATCCTGCTGTAGGCAGCCGTGGGCCTGATCTGGCCCTTGGACTTGCACAGGGCTCAACAGACTCTAAGGAAGGGAGGGAACCATAATCCTGGAGAGGCTCCAAGACAGGTTGGAAAGACCATCCTAGGCAGGAGGTAATGTCAAAAGTTAGGATTCGGAAAGGTTCATAGTCACCATGTCAAGCTGGAAGGCCCGATGTAGGTTGTCTGGAGCAGGGCTAGGATTGATGCTGGGAAGCCAGAAAATGAGTGAGAAATAGACAGTTCTGCTCCTAGTCATCTGAACTCAGAAAATCCCCTCACTGTGGCCAAACCAATGGCCTAGGCTGAGGAAGTGGACCCAATCCCATTCCAAGTCCTACACTGGGCCTAGGTAGGCAGATCTGGAGTACTGGACCCTTTTCTACTTGCAGTCTTGTCCCTGAAGGCAATGACATTAGGGTAATGCAGGTGGATGAGACAGGTAAATCCTAAAATTTCAGTAGCTGAACATAATAGAGGCTACTTCTCACTCACGTAACAGTCTACTGTGGGTACTCCTGGCCAGTAGGAGGCCTTCCACGTGGTGATTCAGGGATCCAGGCTCTTTGTACCTAAAGACTCTGCCCTCCCTTATGGCCTGAGTCCTCTGGATCTAGCAGGCAGATCCTGTCTAGGAAAGAGTGGGTGGAGAAGACACAACCTTTTCTAACCACCTTGGCCTGAATGTAACATCTATCATTAACTTTATGTTCAATCTGTGGCAGCTTGTCTCATGGTTCTGCCTAGATGCAAGAGAGTGGCTGAGAACTGCCAGGTCTACACAATAGAATAGAACTCATTTCTGGCGGCCATCTCCGCCAGCTCCCGCTCTGTAGGGAGAGCCAACCTAGCAGCCTGGCCTCCCTCCCCACCAGCCCCCTAAGTTTTCTAAGGCACTTGCCAGTCACCATGCCCAGGCCAGGCTCCCAAAGGGAAATGGAAAAAATTCTGAACACGCCTAAGGGAATAATTAAACAACAGACACACTCAAAGAGACAGCACACATACCATAGTCTCTGCACCTCGGGCATCCTTGCATGGTTCCAAAGGCCTCCTCCTCCTCAGAGCCCTCAAACCACACCCAGGCACTGGCCTTGAGAGACATTGAGCTCAGTGAGCCAAGGCAGGCCTGCAGTGTAGTTCTGAGGAGGATGCAGGCAGGTGGACACTGGACCAGCAAAGTCTTCCTAGAGCTCCCCTGTTCTGGCCACAGGCAACTCGGAGAGATCTCAGAGGGACCTCCTGGTCTACTGAGCCACTTTCCCCGCGTGCTCTGGTTATTGCACTGACAAAATCCTGTGTCCTTACTGGTCAGGACTGGATCAAGGGGGACAGGTGTGGGTGGGGTCGAGGGCAGGTCTCACTGATTATCCGACACAGGCGCGGTGCCTTTACCCAGTGCTTCGTCCACACTGCTGGCACTGGGGAGGACGCAAAGAATAACCAGGCCCACTGGACCTCAAGTTGCTCATGATTTTGTGGACAAGATAACCAGACATCAGGGACTTCTGTCTGTTGCAGAGAATGTGTCAGGCCCCTCAAAGAGGGGAAGTGGTGAATGCCAGAGGGGTTCTCATAAGTGAGTCCATCCTTCACCTTGGGGCAATCGGAGGTGGCTTCCTGGAGGCTGAGTCTCAAAGGATGGGGAAGGAAGAATCTCCTTGGGATTCCCAGCAGGGTTTCCATGTGCATGGGACTTTATGGTTGCAAAGCTAGTAAGGCAGGCAGGACAGAGAGGAAGGCAGGGCCAATCACCTCCACTGGATGGGGAAAGAGACAGAGGCCCAGGAAGGCTGAGCTCCCTGCCTAAGGTTGCACAGGAATTTGCAAGTAGGAACACAGACATCTGGTTCGTATGAGCTTGATAAGCACGTTTCTCCCTCAAGGCTGGTCAGGGCAGGTCCCCACATGGAGCAGGAAACTCTCATGCAGGGAGCAGGTCCTCCCCGGGGGCTTGTCGGGGCTGGGTGCTCAGCCTCCCCCAAAGAACATGTGTTTCCTGTTTTCCTGCTCCCTCTGGCTCAGGAAAGAGAACAGGGTTTTCCTGAGCGGAAGAGCCTCAAAGACCTGGCCCCGGCCCAGCGAGCTCTGCCGGTCAGGTCAGCCCGTTCAGGGCTCTTGTTCCTCAGGGCGATGGGACCCTCCCCCACCCACCCAGCCCTCCAAGGACACTCATGGCCATTATCTCCCCTCGCTCTCCCCAGACTGTCTTGAACCCAGGACTTTGACTCCCAGCTTGGTATTCTTTGAACACTCTTTGCTGATCCTTGGTGAAACCTGGAGTTTGTGCCGCTTTGGAACTGAAAAGTCAGGGCTGTGGAACAAGGACTTTGTCCAACCCTACAGCTGCTGGAGACTGGGAGTCCTTATACCTCCGCCACCCCTGTTCCCACATTGTTTCCTATTGTCCTGGGGTGGAGGCAGGGGATGGTCAGCGGGCGGCATTATCCCAGCTTTCCAGCTGACATTCTGCAGGCTTGGCACGGTCTAGGCTCCATCCATAGCTGCTCTGAAGCAAGAGTCTTTGGATGTGAATGCCACACCATTCCCCACTGTCTGGTCTAGGGTTTTCCCTGAATCTTGGATGGAAGACAGATGTTAGTGAAAGTGGAGGGAGAGTGAGTGAGCAGCCGGGTCTGCAGAGCTGAAGCCCAGCGCCGGTATGAGCTAGAAAGAGGGTAGTGGTGCCTGTTCATTGTGACTCCCACCCTGTTGGCGGAGAATAGGAGGGAACAATTCTCTCCATTAGCCCTGCCTCTCCCTACAAAGAGGAATCCTCCCATGTTCAGGCCTGTTGGAGAGCCTAGTTCTGTGTTTAGGAATTGCAGTTGGGGGAGGGGGGGGCGGGTGTGTGTGTGTGTGTGTGTGTGTGTGTGTGTGTATGGTGTGTGTGGTTTCTGTAAGATGAGGCGCTGGCTATGGATGGGCTTTGAAGTGGTGTAAGATGTGTCTGTGTATGTGAGTCAGTGTGGGTGCTCATGTGTGACCCACGTTGTCCTGGGGCTTTGCGAGAGGTCACATTCAGGCCTGTCCTTGGCCGGCAGCCCATGGACAGGCCTGGAGTCCACAGCAGGAGACAACCAACTCTGAAGACTGGGCTATGGACTTTGAAGTCCTCCTTCCTACTGAGGGCTCCAGGCACAAGCTGCCCAGGTTTATTAGGTACAGGTTTATCTGGGGCTAATTTACCTTGTTAACATAATTGTACCAGAGGATGCAGCCCTGAGGCCCCCGCCTCAGTAATTACCCTTCTCTTGGTCTCTTTCATCAGTAAGGGCTGTGCCTTTAAGCAGAGCTTTGCTGGGCCCCCACTTGCTCCTTCCAAGGCCCTGGGAGGGGCCCTGGCAATGCTTTCACATTTTTGTAAAATTTGCAAATGTATATTGTATCAACCACAATCATTTAAGGCTGCTGTGTCTTTTCACCTTGACTTCCCCTCTGTCACATTTCCCTCCTGTCAGTGGGTATTGGAATAACTGTGGGCATTTTGGGATCCAGCTTAGGGAAGCTTGAGTTGAGGGATGCATTTAATGTGGACAAATGGGATGTATTTATATGGGATGCAATATATGTATATAATATTTCATGAATGTGGCTCTTGGTCACTTCCATGTATCATTACAATTATTGGGGAGGATTGGTTTCCAGGAATACTCCTACCACCCATGGTGTTGACTCACCTGGGGTGATGCAGCATGAATGTGTCCTATGGCTCTTAGTACAGGAACCATGTAGGAAGTGGAAATGAAACAAGATTGAAATGCACGGAGCCAGAAGCTGGTCTGTGGAAAGTTCCTGTAGTCTTACGGTTCATGCTAGAGGTTTCCTTCTAATTGACAACTGTGATGGTTAATTTTATGTGTCAGCTTGACTGGGCTAAGGGATGCCCAGATAGTTAATAAGCCATTATTTTGGGATGTGTCTGTGAGAGTGTTTCCAGAAGAGATTTGTACTTGAATTAGTAGATTAAGAAGACTCCCCTCACCAATGTGGGTGGGCATTATCCAATCTGTTAGGGGCCCAAAAAGAACAAAAAGGCAGAGAAAGGACAAACTTGTTCTCTGTCTCTGTTTGAGCTGAGACATCCATCTTCTCCTGCGCTCAGACAGTAGTGCTCCTAGTTTTTGGGCTTTGGACTTGGACTGAATTATACTACCACTTTTCCTGGTTCTCTAGCTTGCAGATGACAGATTGAGGGACCTCTGAACCTCCGTAATCACGTGAGCCAATTATTGTAATCAATCTCTGTGTGTGTGTGTGTGTATGTTTGTGTGTGTGTGTATCTTATTGGTTCTGTTTCTCAGGAGAACTCTGACTAATGCAGATTTTAGTATCAATAGTGGTTCTAGAAGAACAGAATTTTAAGGTTGAGTTTTCTGAACTGGTTCTGAAGTTTCTGAAATTAGCCTTCTAATTTGATTGTTCGTGTTGTTAGCTGTTTATAGAGATATGTAAAATATCTGCATTGGATACTCCTAATCAACCACTGATAAGAAGCAAGGCGCTAAGTGACTTCATTTTAGACATTTCAAATGTTTTTGGAAAACTGAGGGAAGAATGACATTGGTTACTTGTTCCTAATGTCATTGGACAAAGTTGTAAAAGGAAAGGATGAGATCACGGATTCAAATTCCTAGCTCAAACAGTGCATAAAAGATCTTCTAGTTGTGCCCCGAAGGACAGTCTTATTTCAGGACTGAAATTGCTGAAAATCAAATGCAAAACAAATCCTGTGATTGGCTGAATGACAACTTCCCAACTTCATGTGGTCTCTACCGTTACAGTGAGGGCATTGATTAGGAAAGAATGATATCCTGTAAGTTGGGTTGGTGACCTATAGGAAGACCTCGATGAAGCAGGAGCTCTTGAGCCTCTAAGTTCTGATAATCTTCTTTACCATGGAAGAGGTTGGCCTACGCCCAGTGGAAATGGCATCCTCAGCCCCAGTGAAGTTGCCTACCCACCCCTAGCAAAAACAGCTTCACCAGTATTTTGAGGAATAGATCTGTGAAGGGAGCCCCAGCAACCTTGGAGAGCTTTGTGATCATTCTTTTCCATAGGCCAGACTTCACATTGGAAACTGTAGCCACTCAGCTGGAAACCTGCATGCAATGGGAGTCATTGGATTCCAAGGTGACAGGGGGACAAGTGGTGGCACCCAGCCATCAAAGGCAAGGTGGGTGTAGTTACCTTATCATGCACAGCAGAGGCAAAGCACCAATCAGAATAGTCTGGCTCATGCAGACTAGTATGGGATTGGCTAGTTAATCGTGGTGTCCCTAGGAGTGAAATAGATAAGAAGCCTGCTAAGTTCTTAGTTGATTTTCCTAAGCAGAAAAGTTTTAAGTGAAGAGAACAAAAGTGTAACCCAAATCATCAAAACAGAGTCGCATCTCCTCGATCAGTTTTCAGACTTGAGCCAATTTATAGATCCAGAATCCCTTGAATGGAGGGAAGGCCAAGTCACTTCAAGGAAGGACCCCCACACATTACCAAAAGTTTATGCTACTAGTTTTTCTCCCAGTCTTCTCCAAAGGGACCTTCAGCCTTTCACTGGGGTAGCTGTGCATTAGGGAGAAGGACATAATCAGATTTTCAGGGACTACTGGACATTGGGGCTGAACTGATGCTAACTCCAGGAGAACCAGAATGTCACCATGGCCTTCTTTTCACAGCAGGGGCTTATGGAGGTCAGGTGATCAATGGAGTTTTAGCTCAGGTCCATCTCACTATGAGTTTAGTGGGTTCCCAAACCCACCCTGGCTTATTCCCCCCATTCCACAATGTGTTGTTGGAATTGACATACTTAGCAGCTAGAAGAATTGCCACCTATGGAATAAGAGCTACTGCGGTGGGAAGGGCCAAATGGAAACCAGTAGGGCTGCCTCTACCCAGGAAAATAGCAAATCAAAAGCAATACTGCATTCCTGGAGAGACTGCAGAGATTAGTGCCACCATCAAGGACTTGGAAGATGCAGGGGTGGTGATTCCCACCACATCCCCATTCGATCATCCTATTTGACCTGGGCAAAAGAGAGGTGAATCTTGGAAAATGATGGTGAATTATCATAAGCTTAACCAGGTGGTGACTACAGATGTGGTTTCATTGCTTACAAATCAACATGTGCATACCTGGTGTCCAACTATTGATCTTGCAAATGCCTTTTTCTCTACCCCTGTCCATAAGGCCCACCAAAAGCAATTTGCCTTCAGCTGTCAAGACCAGCAGTATATCTTCACTGACCTGTTGTACGGGCATATGAACTCTTTGGCCTGTGGGCACTGTGGCTCATGCCTGTAATCCCAGGACTTTGGGAGGCCAAGGCAAGAGGATCCCTTGAGCCCAGGAGTTCAAGATAAGCCTGGGCAACGTGGTAAAGCGCTGTCTCTACAAAAAATTAGCTGGGCATTGTGGTGTGCACCTGTAGTCCCACCTACTTGGGAGGCTGAGGTGGGAGGATCACCTGAGCCCAGGGGGCCGAGGCTGCAGTGAGCCATGATTACACCACTGTACTCCAGCCTGGGTGACAGAGTGAGACCCTGTCTACAAAAGAAAAAGAAAAAAAAAAAAGGAAAAAAAGAAAAGAAAAAACTCAACTATCCAACCTAAGTCATAATTTAGTTTGAAGAGCTCTTGATCACCTTTGCTTGCACAAGGTACCTCATTTGTTTATTTCATTGATGACATTATGCTGATTGGACCTACTGAGCAAGAAACAGTAATTACTGTAGACTTATTGATAAGATATCTGTGTGTCAGAAGGTGGGAAATAAATCCTTCAAAAATTCAGGGACCTCAGTGAAATTTCTAGAGGTCTAGTTGTATGGGACATGCTGAAGTATCTCTTGTAAGGTAAAGGATAAGCTGTTTCATGTGGCCTGTCCTACAACTCAGAAAGAAGCTAATGCCTAGTAGATCTCTTTGGGAAGCAACACATTCCTCCTTTGGGTATGTTACTCTGGCCCATTTACTGAGAGGCCTGAAAAGCTGCTAGTTTTGAGTGGGGTTCAGAACAGGAGAAGGCTCTGCAATAGGTCCAGGTTGCTGTGCAAGCTGCCCTGCCCCTAGGGCCATGTGATACAGCAGAGCCAATGGTGCTTAAAGTGGCAGTGGCAGAGAGGATGCTGTTTGGAGCCTTTGGCAGGCCCCTGTTGATGAATCACAGGGCAGGGCTTCAGGATTTTGGAGGATGGCCCTGACATAATCTTTAGATAATTATTCTCTTTAGAGAGACAACTCTTGGACTGTTACTGGGCCTTAGTAGAAACTAAGCAGTTGACCATGGACCACCAAGTTACCATGAGACCTGAGCTGCCCGTCATGAACTGGGTGTTATCTGACCCACCTAGCCATAAAGCTGAGTGTTCAGTAACACTCCATTATCAGTGGAAGTGGTATATATGTGATCAGGCCTGAGCAGGCCCTGAAGGACCCATCATGTAAGTTACGTGAAGAAGTGGCCCAGGGCCGGGTGCGGTGGTTCACGCCTGGCTGAGGCGGGTGGATCACAAGGTCAGGAGTTCAAGACCAGCCTGGCAAAGATGATGAAACCCCCTCTCTACTAAAAAGACAAAAAAATTAGCTGGGTGTGGTGGCAGGTGCCTGTAATCCCAGCTACTTGGGAGCCTGAGGCAGAGAATTGCTTGAATCCAGGAGGCGGAGGTTGCAGTGAGCTGAGACAGTGCCATTGCACTCCAGCCTGGGTGACAGAGTGAGACTCCATCTCAAAAAGAAGGTACTGTACTCCTGCTACAGTACCTTCTGTCCGTCAGGCTGCACCTATGGCTTCATGGGGAGCCCCCTACCATCAGTTGACAGAAGAAGGGAAGACTTGATCCTGGTTTATAGATGGTTCTGCATGATATCCAGGCACCACTTGCAGTTGGACAGTTGCAGCACTATAGCCTCTCTCTCAGACATCCCCGAAGGACAGGAAGGGAAATCTTCCTACTGGGCAGAACTTCAGGTAGGACACCTGGTTGTGTACTTTGCTAAGAAGGAGAAATGGCCAGATACACAATTATATCCTGACTCGTGGGCTGTAGCCTGTGGTTTAGCTAGATGGTCAGGGACTTGGAAGGAACACAATTGGAAAATTAATGACAAAGAAATTTGGGGAAGAAATATGTTGATAGACCTTTGTGAATTGGCAAAAAAAAGTGAAGATATTTGTGCCCCACGTGATTGCTCATCAAAGAATGACCTCAGTAGAGGACAATTTTAATAGTCAAGTGGTGGCCAGGTGCAGTGGCTCACACCTGTAATCCCAGCACTTTGGGAGGTTGAGGCAAGTGGATCACCTGAGGTTAGGAGTTCAAGCCCAGCCTGGCCAACATGGTGAAACTCTGTCTCTACTAAAAACTACAAAAATTAGCTGGACATGATGGCGGGTACCTGTAATCCCAGCTACTCGGGAGGCTGAGGCAGGAGAATCACTTGAACCTGGGAGGTGGAGGTTGCAGTGAGCCGAGATCATGCCATTGACAAGAGTGAAACCCTGTCTCAAAATAATAATAATAATAATAATAGTCAAGTGGTTAGGGTGACTCATTCTTTGCATACCAGCCAGTCAGTCTCTTTCCCTGGCCACTCCTGTCTTGACCAATGGACTTATAAACAAAGTGGCCATGGTGGCAGAGATGGAAGTTATGCTGGGGCTCAGCAACATGGACTTCCCCTCACCAAGGCTGACCTGGCTACAGCCTACATGGAGTGCCCAGTCTGCCCACAGCAGAGACCAATGCTGAGCCCCTCATGTGGCACCATTCCCCAGGGTGATCAGCCAGCTGCTTAGTGGCAGGTTGATTACACTGGACTACTTCCACTGTGGAAAAGGGGTATTGTTTTGCCCTTACTGGAATAGATACCCTGGATATGGTTGCCTTCTTTGCACACGATACTTCTGCCAAAACTACCACATGGTTATTTACAGAACGCCTTATTCACCATAACGGTATTCTACGCAGCATTGCTTCTGATAAAATAAAACTCATTTCATAACAAAAGAAGTGGCCCATATTCATGGAATTCACTGGTCTTACCATGTACTTCACCATCCTGAAGAAGTTGGCTTGATAGAATAGTAAAATGGCCTTTCAAAGACTCACAGCACCAGCGCGGCGGGAATACTTTGCAGGGCTGAGAACAAGGTTCTCCAGAAGGCTGTATACGTTCTGAATCAGCATCTCATATATGGTGCTGTTTCTTCCAGAGCCAGGATTCATGGGTTCAGGAATCAAGGGATGAAAATGGGAGCAGAACCACTCATCATTACCCTTACTGATCTACTAGCAAAACTTTTGCTTCCTGTTCCTACAATTGTATGCTCTGCTGGTCTAGAGGTCTTAGTTTCAGAGAAAGAAATGCTTCCACAAGGAGACATAACAATAATTCCATTAAACTGGAGGTTAAGACTACTACTCAGCCACTTTGGGTGCCTCATGACTCTGAGTCAACAGGCAAAAAAGGGAGTTACTGTATAGGCTGGTGCGATTTACCTGACTCATTGGGGAAATTGGCTACTACACAATAGAGGTAAGAAGGAGTATATCTAGAATACAGGAGATCCTTTAGGGTGTCTCTTAGTATTACCGTGCCCAGTTATTAAGATTAATGGAAAATGGCCAGGCACGGTGGCTCACGTGTGTAATCCCAGCACTTTGGGAGGCTGAGGTGGGAGGATCACTTGAGTCCAGGGGTTCAAGACCAGCCTGGCCAGTATGGTAAAATCCAATATCTACTAAAAATACAAAAATTAGCTGGATGTGATGGCGGGCGCCTGTTATCCCTGCTTGGAATGCTGAAAAACGGTAACACCCAAGTCTGGGTAGGACTACTAATGGCCCAGATACTTCAGGAATGAAGGTTTGGGTTACTCAGCCAAGTAAAGAACCACAGTCATCTGAAATTGAGGTGCCTGCTCAACCTCAGAATAATGGAATAATGGGTAGTAGAGGAGGGAGTTATGAATACCGGTTATGATCATGTTGTTACTGGGAAGGGGTCCTGATCCAGACCCCAAGATAGGGTTCTCCCACAAGAAAGAATCTGGGGCAAGGTCACAGAGTAAAGTGAAATCAAGTTTATTAAAGAGGTACAGAAGCAAAAGAATGGCTACTCTGTAGACAGAGCAGCCCTGAAGGCTGTTGATTGAATATTTTTTGGGTTGTTTCTTGATCATATGCGAAACAGGGGTGGATTATTCATGAGTTTTTTGGGAAAGAGGTGAGGAATTCTTGGAACTGAAGATTCCTTTTTGTTTTTTAGATAAAATAGGATAACTTCCAGATGCTGCCATGGTATTTGTAAACGGTCATGGCACTGGTAGAAGTGTCTTTTAGCATGTTAATGCATTATAATTAGTATAAAATGAGCAGTGAGAATGACCAGAGGTGACTTTCATCACCATCTTGAATTTGGCAGATTTTGGCTGGCTTCTTTGCTGCATCTTGTTTTATCAGTGGCATCTTTGTGACCTGTATCTTGTGCTGACCTCCTGTCTCATCCTGTGATTTAGAATGGCTAACCTCCTGGGAATGCAGCCCAGTAGGTCTCAGCCTTATTTCGCCCAGCCTCTATTCACAACGGAGTTGCTCTGGTTCTAATGCCTCTGACAATGTGACCAGTTGCAGAAATGAAAACTGTAATTGTCATGAGTATTTTATGCTTATTTTGTTATGAATATGTTTGTGTGTACATATATATATTAAGCAAATATCTTTGTTTTCTTTTCTCTCTTATCATGTAACATGAGTTATTGACCTTATGTCATTGACATGTCATTAATAAGCTATTGACCTTATTAATACCTTATTCGTATTTGAATGCTATTAATTTTATATCGTGGTATTTAAGTTGTGAGATATCAGAAGAGTAGACATCACTTAAGGACTTTACCTCCTCTCCTAGGGAAGGAATTATTGCATTTTAAGTTGTATGGGGGATAGTTATATCATATTAGGCAGAATTATTGTAATCACCTGATAGATTCTTCCTGCCCACTTTAAGACAAAACCAATTCACTGAGACCATGGCATTGCAATAAAGAGTTTAATTGACACAAAGCCAGCCACACCACATGAAAGACAGTTGTTACTCAAATCAATCTCTCTGAAAATTCGGAGGCTAGGGTTTTTCAAGAATAGCTTGTCAGGCCAGGGAATGAGTGCTGCTGATTAGTTGGGGATGCAAACATAGGGATGTGAAAAACAGTCCTGAGAAAATGTGCTGAGTCTAGTTCTGGGTGGGTGTACGGAGCTGGGTGGAGCCATCAATTTCCAGAAATGCAAAAACCTGAAAAGATGTCTCAAAAGGCCAATCATAGGCCCTAAAATAGTGATGTTATCTGCAGGAGTAATTGGGGAAGTTGCAAATCTTGTGACCTCCAGAGTAATGGCTGGTAACCATTTATGTCTCTTACCATGAATTCAGGCTCCTCGTCCTCCTAACCTGGCGGTCATTCATTAGCTTTACAAAGGCGGATTAAAGAGCTGCTATCATTCAAACTATAAACTAAATTTCTCCCAAAGTTAGCTTGGCCCAAACCCAGGAATGCCTGAGGGCAGTGTGGAGGTTAAAGGCAAAATGGGGGTGGTTAGATTAGCTCTCTGTCACTGTCATAATTTTCTTACTGTCGTAATTTTTGCAAAGGCAGTTTCATTATGACCTTGTTATTGAAACTGCCTTTGCAAAATTATGACTGAGATAGTAAAAGAGACTGAATTTAACTGACTCCATCTTGCTTCTAACATCCAAGCTGTCCTTGTTCATTCCGGACTGTAGGCTGAACTGATTGTGGAGAAACTCAGTTTATAGTATATAGTTTAAAACAAAAGACCATAACAGTCCTTTCCCAAAGCAGACCTCCCTCTTGCCCGTGGACTAGATTGCCTTTGTAGGACTATCATTAGCCACAAGATTAGAAATTATGGTTTAGGAGTCATGCAGCTGGATTCTACGAGATTCTGACTCTCCCTAAACTGCTTCTAAGATCAGTGCTTGAGATATTTTGCAGCCCCTGAACTTGATAGATCAGCTGGCACCACCCTAATCAATAAACTGGCTCATCTGATCTTGTGGTCCCCACCCAGGAACTGACTCAGCACCAGAAGACAGCTTTGATTCCCTATGATTTCATCCTTGACCAATCAGCACTCCTGGCTCATTGGCTTACCCCAATCCACCAAGTTGTCCTTAAAAACTCTGCTCCCTGAATGCTTGAATGCTTGGGGAGACTGATTTGAGTAATAATAAAACTCTGGTCTCCTGCACAGCCAGCTCTGTGTGAATTACTCTTTCTCTATTGCAATTCCTCTGTCTTGATGAATTAGCTCTGTCTAGGCAAGCGGATAAGGTGAACCCAGTGGGTGGTTACATTATTGTCTTTATTTGGCAATAAAGTATGGTTTAAGAAGATGTGTACGGGTGCCAAGTTGCCAAGGAGTGAACTTGGAATTGTTAATTTTATGTGTCAATATGATGGAGCTAAGGGATGCCCAGATGGCTGGTAAAACATTATTTCCAGGCACGTCTGTGAGGATGTTTCCAAAAGAGATTAGCATTTGAATAGGTAGACTGAGTAAAGAAGATCCCCCTTCACTGGGATAGGGATCATCCAGTTTGTTGAGGGCGGAATAGAAGGAAAAGCTGGTGGAAGTGTGAATTCACTCTCTCTGTTACTAGTCAGGGGTCTCAATCCAGACCCCAAGAGAGGGTTCTTCCATCTCTTGCAAGAAAGAATTCAGGGCAACTCCGTAAAGTGAAAGCAAATTTATTAGGAAAGTAAAGGAATAAAGAATGGCTACTCCATAGACAGAGCAGCCCTAAGGACTGCTGGTTGCCCATTTTTATGGTTATTTCTTGATTATATGCTAAACAAGGGATGGACTATTCATGTCTCCCCTTTTTAGGCCATATAGGGTAACTTCCTGAAATTGCCATGGCATTTGTAAACTGTCATGGGGCTGGTGGGAGTGTAACAGTGAGAATGACCAGAGGTCACTCTCATTGTCATCTTGGTTTTGGTGGGTTTTAGCCGGCTTCTTTACTGCAGTCTGTTTTATCAGCAAAGTCTTTATGACCTGTATCTCATGCTGATCTCTTAACTCATCCTGTGATTTAGAATACCTTCACCGTCTGGGAATGTAGCCCAGTGGGTCTCAGGCTCATTTTACCCAACCCCTATTCAAGATGGAGTTGCTCTGGTTCAAATGCCTCTGACATCTCTGAACTGGGGCATGTATCCTCTGCCCTTAAACATCATTCCTCCACCCTCATTCTCAGGCCTTCAGACTCAGACTGATCTATATATTGTATTGGTTCTGTTTCTCTGGAGAGTACCGACTAATATAATACCTATTCTGAAAATTCACACATTTGTTGTGAAGCTGAAATAAACTTTTCTAAACTCTCAATAACAAAGTATATATTTTGAACAAGGATGTTAGAGGAAGCACTAGTCTATCTCTCTATAGAAAAAGATATTATGAAATCATTGACATATGGTGAGGTGATCAAAGAGAACACAAAGCCAAAAATGTAGAGAAAGAGTATTTATCATAAAGGTGTGTTGGCAAGTTGATTTATTAAAATATTTCTGTTTTTTGTGTATATCTCAGCTTTGAAAAATATATTAGTTGATGTGACTTCTAGGAAAGAATGAGAGGTATTTTAAAGAGATAAATATTCACCTTTTTTTTTTTTGAGGTGGAGTTTCGCTCTGTCACCCAGGCTGGAATGCAATGGCGTGATCTTGGCTCACTGCAACCTCCACCTCCTGGGTTCAAGTGATTCTCCTGCCTCAGCCTCCCAAGTAGCTGGGATTACAGGCACCCGCCCATGCCTGGCTAATTTTTGTAGTTTTTAGTAGAGACAGGGTTTCACCATGTTGGCCAAGCTGGTCTTGAACTCCTGACCTCAGGTGATCTGCCCACCTCGACCTCCCAAAGTGCTGGGATTACAGACGTGAGCCACTGCACCTGGCCAAATATTCACTTTTTAACCTAGTTTTGTTTTCATAATTTTGTGTTCTGTTTCCTAAAGAGTGTTCCTAAGTTGTATAAGTTTCAGGCTTTACAAAACTTGGATCCACCTTAGTGCTGCTGACGTTTGTCTGTGGGGCTGGGTAAGGGAGAGGAAGCGCCTTTGAGATTCACCCAAGGGTACCCTGAGTCAGGGAAGCAGAGCTAAGGAGGGGCCCAGGGGACTTGTCTGCAATCCTTGAGTTCCCTGGGACCTCTGAGTGGCCCAGGAGGACCTGCTGGAATCACTGGGCTCCTTTGCAAGGCTCCCGTGGGCTGTCAGAACTTTCTGAAGGGAGGGGCTGGGTGAGCTGGTATCCTGCAGGCCCTTGGATCTCTTTATGTGTGTGTGTCTGTGGTCAGGGCAGGAGGGTCACAGAGAGAGGAGAGGTGTTCTTACTACCACTGTCATCAAGTATTTCTATCAGTGATTATTTCCTGAATGTCCTTTGCCCCTACTAGACTGTGAGCTCCACTGTCTCCCCGGAATGGAGCTCAGGGTCTGGCACAGAGTAGTGCTTAATTAACCTTCACTCCCCCAAAATGAATTGAATAAATAAACACAGGCATCAGTGCCCTCTCACATGTTCATGTGTGCAAACTGTGTATAAGTATTTGCAGGGATGGGGTTAAGGAGGGAGGGAAGCAGGGCTCTGAGCCCTGTCACTTACTTTGTTTGTGTCCCCCTGCTTTTGCTGTGTTTCTACATTTTGGTTCCCTCAATAGAAGATACAGACAATAGAGGCTAGGCTTGGTGGCTCTTGCCTGTAATCCCAGCACTCTGGGAGGCCAAGGCAGAAGGATCACTTGAGCCCTGGAGTTTGAGACCAGCCTGGGCAACATAGAGAGACCCTGCATCTACCAAAAAAAAAAAAAAAAAAAAAATTAGCTGGGTGTGGTGACATGTGCCTGTGGTACCAGCTGCTAGGGAGGCTGAGGTGGGAGGATCACTTGAACTCGGGAGGTTGAGGCTGCAGTGAACCGTGATTGCATCATTGCACTCCAACATGGGTGACAGAGTGAAACCCTATCTAAAAACAAAAACAAACAAAAGAAGTTCCCCACAAAAGAAAAGATTTGGAAACTACCAAGCTAGAGCAAGACATTAGAAAACCAGTTTTCATTAGTCTCTCTATGTGTATTTTAAATTATCACGTACCAGTTGTAATACTATTAGTTTGTATTTTTATAAACCTAAAATCGGAATAATTTGTCTTAAAACCACCAGGAGTATTAATATGCTACATTAAAACTCCAATGAGATACTTATTTAGAAAGCTTTAAAAATAATGTTTATTTTTTACATTTCCATAATTCTCAAGGGGAGAAGAACATGCCAGTCAGAACAGCAAAGCTGCTCCTGAAGCTCTAGTTCTAGTTCAAAGAACGCAGGGCCGATGGTGTGGGCCTCTCCTTCTATGCCTCTACACCCGATGAGAGTAAAGAAGGCTTGAAACAAAAGCAACGCCCCAACTACACACTTAATATCAGGAAAAATAGTGCAGTCTCTGCCCACTCCTGCCAGCAAAAAAATTCAAAAATATCTTCTCGAAGTTATTAAACAAGAGCTAGATTTTCCCCCCACAATCATGGTGTTTGTTAGTATCTGTGGTTTGTAACTTTTTCCTTGCTGTTCTCCTGAGACTGCCTTCATGGCAGTGGGGAAAATTTGCACACAAAATGTGCTTCATTTAACAACGACACCTTTAATTTTTTTCTTTTTTTAGGATTGTACCAAAAAAGATGAAATAACATTTAATTTTTATTTTCACAGTTAATTACACATTTTTATCTTTTGAATGATGATTTATTTTTAAAAATTGTATCCCTTAATGATTTGTTTTGATATGTTGTTTAATAATTATATTTCTAGAAAAGTATATTTTATATAATGTCTTATGATGGGTTCATTAATGTTTGAAGTTAAATTACATGTTTAGTTTCAATGATTTAAAGATGTATTAATCATTTTGAACACTTAAAATACAAGGAGCCTCTCAGAGCTTATTCTGGTTCAGGAGCTGCTGGTTAAAAATATTAAAAAAAAAGAAAATACCTGTATTAACTCTGGGTGTTATACAAAAGCTAAGTATAGCCCATGTTGCAAGGGCTATGTAAAAAATAACCCCCTCCTTACACAGAGGACAAAGCCATGCTTAGAGAATTTAAGGGGATTTACCTCAAGATCACATGGCTATTTTTATTTTGTATTTATTATTTTTAGAGATGGGGGTCTCATTATGTTGCCTAGGCTGGTCTAAAACTCCTGGGCTCAAGTGATCCTCCCATCTCAGCCTCCCAAAGTGCTAGGATTATAGGCTTTGAGCCAACATGCCCGGCCACATGGCTGTTTAGTGAGTGGCAGAGGATGGTATATGAATTCAGCTTTTCCTATGCTAAGTCTACAGGAAGTGTCTCTGCCCCACACTGCCTCTGGTCCTTTTGACTCAGGGACGCCAGCGTGGTTAATCCTCATCTGTCACCCTGGCGGCATCCCTGTTGAAATCTAATGCAGGACCTCAAGGCTGGGTTCCACTGCTCTTAGGGATGATGAAACCATAGAGCCCAATGCCCTCTCTCTCACTCAGCAGCTCCCAGGAACCCAAAGGGCCACATGAGGGAGAGAGGGATGCAGGACCCCCAGAAGAAGGGTAAGTGGAAGCCAGGAGCCAATTGCCAGTTACAGAACTGGGAGATTGCTCCTGCTTGTCGTCACATCGCGGTGTTGTGATTCATGGTGTCACACACTGTTTGCTATGCATTGAGTTGGTGCTATATTCTCACTATTGGGTTATGTGTTGCAGGGAGTGGGGAACCTTCTGTCACTGCCCAGTCCCTGGGTGGCACTGTGTGTCACGTGAAGACCTAGTTTAGAGCACTTTCCCAGAGAGACCCCGGGGCTGGTCCTGGTGACCCTGATCTATCCCATAGTTTCACTCTGGGTCTGACTCACTCATAAACATCTCCACTCTCAACTCCCAATTCTCAAGCAAAGGGCCCCATTCCTGGGCAGGCCCACCTGCTGGCTGTTCTACTAATTAATGACTGCTGATTGGCCCAAGAGGTGCACTCATTATGCCCAGTAGAGATCAAAGCCAGACCCAATAATCTGCTAAACGAGATGTCAGATTAGGGCATTCTTCTGGGCTATTAGAAAGATTTTTCTCCCTGTGTAAAGGCCTGTCAGGGCGTATGACCCCATCACCCGCCATGAGCCAAGCCGAGGGGGCTCTGCAGCTTTTCTGTTCCTCTTACTTCCAATGTGTCCTTTTAATGGGACAGCCGTGCCTCAGCAGCCTAGGCATGATCCCTGCAGAGACCATAAAGAGGGGAGGGGCTCCCCTAGGGAAGTCGTGTTTCCGCAGAGTCACCTCTGCCTCTTTATTCTTGGGGCTGCTGGGTGATTAGAGGGAACTGGAGACTTCCCTGGGCCCTCTGCTTTCAGTTGTATTATGGACACATGCCTTAGTTTACCCCCTAGGGCTGGGGATCAAGTTTCATGTTGATATTACTTTCTCAGGAGCTAGCCTCAAGCTGACATTCATTTTAAACCATTGGCTCACTAGCCTTTCTCAACCCAAGGGTAAGAATAGAGCCCCAGTTTTATTTATTTACTTATTTATGTTTATTTGTTTGTTTTTAATTATTTTTGGAGCCAGAGTCTCACTCTGTTGCTCAGGCTGGAATGTGGTGGCACAATGTCAACTCATTGCAATCTCGGCTCACTGCAGCCTCAACCTCCCAGGTACAAACGATTCTCCGGCCTCAGGCTCCTGAGTAGCTGGGACTACAGGTGTGCACCACCACACCTGGCTAATTTTTGTATTTTTAGTAGAGATGGGGTTTCACTATGTTGGCCAGGCTGGTCTCGAACTCCTGGCCTCAAATGATCCACCCACCTCAGCCTCCCAAAGTGCTGGGATTATAGGCGTGAGCCACCGCGCCAGGGCAAAGCCCCAGTTTTTAGCGTTCGTGCTAATAGCTATTAATGGTTATCATTGATCGAATGTATAGTGTATCAAGCACTGTGCTAAGTGACTAAGTACTGATGTTTTATTTATGCTGCCTGAAAATATTACTAGTTAGTTGTTATGAAACCTGCTCTCATACACCAGGCTCAGTCATTCATGAGTCACTCAATTTAGCAGCAGCTTCTGGGCTGGGTCTTGACTGGCTGAAGTCAATCAGCATGTTGATTGGCTTAGAGACAGGCAGATAGACTAATGTTGGCCAGTGAGGGAGAACAAATCACAGGTCTGTGAAGGAAACATTGGAAAACGAAGTATGTCTCCTTGGATGGTGTGGTGTGAAAATGGTAGGTTTGGAGCTGCTGAAGCCATTTTTCTTTCACTAGAGAAGAATCTGGGCTGTTGCAGGGAGGGGTAGCATGGGACCACGTGAGGTCAACATCGTGAATCTTTGGAAACATAGTTTGGGCAGGTGGACTGGGCTAAACTAGATGAGTGAATACATTGCTTTGATTGTTTAAGCTGGGTTGAGTTGGGCTTTTGAAATTTGCAGTGAAAGACCAGCACACAAATCAGAAACTATAGCTCCTGTCCCGGAGGAACCACACCTGCCTGATAGGCCTGGCCCCCAAGAGGTAGCCCTGGAGTGAGCTCACCTGGGAAGTAGGGAGACAGTTGAAAGCAGGTGCAGCAATCACCACTTGTCCTGATGGCCACTGCTGATCAGGGCATGTTCGTGGACAGTTGCCTGCTCTGCCAGCCTGGCTGTGGCCTGATCTGTTGCCTCTGCTTCTCAAGTCACACTTCACCGGATCACTCGCGGACAGACACCCTAGTCCGTCCTGCTTGGCCTAGTTAGGGTGCCTGGACCCAGCCCAGGCCTGGCCTAGCCCTATTCCTTTCCCACATGACAGTTCTAGAGGTAGCGTGGTTGGGGCTGGTGCATAACTTTGCGCCACAGAATGCTCATTTGTACCTTTACTCTTTCTAGACCAATCAGCATTGCCAGCAACTTGTCTATTTTGTCAGTCTTTTCAAGAGCCATGCTTTGGTTTTATTGGTGCTTGCTATGCCCATTTTGTATTTCATTGATCTCTGTCCTCATCTTTCTTTTATCCGACTTTATTTAGGTTTACTTTGTTGCTCCCTCCTCCTCCCTAAGTTCTTGAGCTGGACACTTAACCCTCTACTCGTTTTCTTACATGTGCTATAAATGAAGACTGCAATTTTCCCTCTAACGTCTCTGAAACTGCATCAAGAAATTTAGAAATGTTATTTTCATTATTGCTCACTTCTAAATATTTTAGAAAGTTTTAAAAACCTTTTGAAGTTGCTTGCAAAATGCTTTTTATAGTTTGAAGTTACTTACAAAGTAGGGAGATGGAATTTCCAATCCACTGTTGTGTGACCTGAGCAGGAATTTCAGTCCACCCCTGTGTGATCTGAGAGTTGGCAGAAGGAAGGGGAGAGCAGCTCTCTCACTCTGGGCAAGGTTGGGGCTCCTGTCTTAGTTTGGGCTGCTGGAACATTTCTTAAATGTTATGAACCAGTAAAGTCTTCCTCTCTCTCTCTTCTCGATACAGGTCTCACTCTGTTGCCCAAACTGCAGTGCAATGGCAAAATCTCAGCTCACTGCAACATCCACCTCCCAGGCTTAAGCAATCCTCCCACCTCAGCTTCCCGAGTAGCTGGGACTACAGGTGCACGTCACCATGCCTGGCTACATTCGTATTTTTCGTAGAGATGGGGGTTCGCCATATTGGCCAGGCTGGTCTCGAGCTCTGATCTGCCCACCTTGGCCTCCCAAAGTGCTGGGATTACAGTTGTGAGCCACCACACCCAGCCAGGTCTTCCACTCTTTGCCAGGGGTTTCCCTGTGGATATCTTACTTCCTGGATCATCATCCTTATAAGTTTTTCACCCGTCTCTTGTTTGCCTCATCTATTGTGACTATCTCAGGCAGCTGCGATGTTAAACAGTTGCTGCTTATTGTTTTCCACAAATACCCTGAGAATAGGACTTTTTTTCTTGGTACCTGGACTGTAAAACTGGGAAGCTTACAGGCTGTCCATGTACCAGAGGTAGGTCCCCCCAAGCCCCAACTCTGCCATCCCCCTGGAGTATAGTGCTGCCTTTATGTGAATATCTTAACTTTAACTCTTTGCTTTTTGGTTATCAGGGCCAGTAACTCCCTGCCCCCACTAGTCTCTACAACATCACTTACCAGTTAAAATTTTGGTTTTTAGTTACCTGTTTTTGGCTCCAGAAGAATTCTCTTTACTTTCTTGAAAGCTCAGCTGTGCATTTAAAAAGATGTAATATTTTATCCAGTATTTCTAGAAGAATGAAAGACCTCATTTTCTTAATGAGTGAATTTATTTCAAACATACAGAGGAATAATCATATAACATAAGCCCATATGCCTACTTCTTAGCTTTAGGAATGTTTATATTTAATCACATTTAATTTTAAAATTTTAAAGAAAGTAATGGTACAATTGAGCCCAAATGGTACAATAGTACAATGCCCCTTCCTTATCTCATACCCCTCCTTCTGTCCCCAAAGGTGAACAATATTCTGATGCTAATGGGTATCTTTTCCCCCTACGTATCAATGCATTTTCCACGTAAGGAGTAGGTCAATTCATGAGTTTAAAATTTACATAATGGGATCTTTGTAAATATTCTTCTGCATTTTTTAAATTGTTGACCAAAATGGTTATCTAGGTTTTTCCATGTAGATACATCAAGCTCTAGTATGTTGACTTCAACCTGTGTGTAGTATTTCATTGTATGAAAATATCTCAATTTATTCATCCTTTTACCTATTAGTCGATATTTGGATTATTTCTGTGTTATTTTTTATTTATTTTGACATTACATAGAAAGCTGCACTGTCTTTGTGATTATTTCCTGAGCTCACCTGCAAGAGTTTCTACACATTGATCTAGAAGTGTAATTGCTGGGTGGTAGAATGTGTGTCTAAAGCCACAGGTGATCTCCCTCGTAGAGTCTCTTGTGGTTCTCTAGCTGGAAGTAATCTCACTGTCTTTCCCCACTGCAGAGTGCTGTTTATTTCTATCCCATTGCATTACCTTCACTTTGCCTTGTGCCATTGTTTGTATGCACGTCCCTCTCACCATTTGAAATCCACAAGATTCAATTTTCTTGGAGGATGGGCACCATGACTTGTTCATCAGAGCATCCCCCATGGGCGCAGGTACCCAGTCGTCACTGAATAAGTATCACTATTTAAAAACCTGTACCAGGACCAAGTTCACCGGGGAGGCTTCAGCCTTCCCTCTTCCTCCCTTGAGTATTTCACGTCAGTTAAGTTCCTCAAGTATTTTTCAGCAAGTCTGGAGATGAGTACCATGAGATGGATTGGGGCTGGGATCAAGGTTGTCTCCATGTGGAAATTTTGGCTAAACCCTTCTTTCTGCTGTGAAATGCAAGCTTCCTCATGAGCTGCCAACTCAGGCAAACATCTTTGATTATGGAGAAGTGGGCATTTGAGGTTTGTAATAATTTGAATATGGCTGGGGGCAAGTTAGCTTTTGTTGAGCCAACCTTTTCTTAGTGGAAGTACAAAAAAGGTAGTGAGAAAATGGTGTCAGGAGAGACATTCAAACAAGACATTTAAAAACACGTGGGAAGCTTGCTCATTCACATATAAATAACTGCTTTGCTGGTTAAAGCCGATTCTTAGCTGGTCCTTGAAGCAGTCCCCCAAGGGCCTCTGCTGGTCACACCTGGTTCCCATTTACTATATCTACTTGAAAGTCGTAAAACTGCCTTTCTTCAAAAGTACTGTAAAGCACAATAATTTATACTGATCTGCCCCTAGGTTGTCCAGAGCAACTGCCTGACAGTTTCATGTGATCACAGTTATCCACAGCCCCTCGTGAAGGCACATTTTGTCCAGACAGGAAGAAACCATTGGCCTGCCAGCTTAAAATGGCAGCAGAATTCAGTGGATACCTCCTTGGGCAGATGCATCTGCCCTGCACACTCAGTTGGCAGCCCTGACTCAGGCACCATCCCCTGCATGTAAGATGTTCGCCTTCAGTACACATGGCTCTGCTCACTGCTGCCGGGGCCTCTGGATGGAAGTTCCACCTTTCTGGCCAATATAAGAAGACTGGAGAGAGCTAAGAGTTGGTAGTGTTTGGGGGAGTGTGCAGCTTTCAGACAGATGAAAGCCATGTCTTCCCTTCCATGGGCAGCGGGGAAAGAGCCTTTTCTCCGCCTTAAAATCAAAGGAGGGGACACCAAGAGACCTTTTTTTAAAGGTCCCATTATGCATGTTTCCTGGATCAAAAAAATCATTGGCCCACATTTAAATTTCTTTTTGAAAAGTTTGAGAAACCTTTTGAAGGTGCTTGCAGAATGCTTTTTATATTTTGAAGGTATTTACAAAATAGGAGGATGGAATTTCCAGTCCACCGTTGTGTGAGCTGAGCAGGAATTTCAGTCCAGCCCTGTGAGATCTGAGAGTTGGCAGAAGGAAGGGGAGAGCAGCTCTCTCGCTCTGGGCAAGGCTGGGGCTCCTGTCTTAGTCTGGGCTGCTGGCACAGAACACCATTGACAGGGTGGCTTAGAAACAACAGATATGTACTTCTCACAGTTTTGGAGGCTGAACATCCAAGACCAAGCACACAAAGCAAGGCAGAGATGCTGTGAGGAAGAGGCTGGTCTCTGCTTGCCTCGGTTCCAGTTTCCATTCCTTGGCACGCACATCCTTACAAACGGAATGCCTAGAAAGCTGCTACTCATGTGATCCCTTCCTCAGTGGCGTTGCTTCAAAAGAACAGAGTTGAGAAACCAATTCTTATGTCTTTATAACTTCAGTTCTTTCCTTGTGCTTTGCAGTTCCAAAGGGGGATAGCGGACCACATGGAAACCTCTTAGCCTTCCCCCCATTTCTCTGTCAGCCTCTGTGCCTCCCTGGGCACAATGCTTTCTCCTCCCACCTCAGAGTCACCCCCAGCACTAGCCCTGAACTTCAGGTTCCTTAGCTGGGTGTGGGCTGGGTGTGGTGACTCATGCCTGTAATCCCAGCACTCTGGGAGCACTTTGTGGATCACCTGAGGTCAGGAGTTTAAGACCAGCCTGACCAACATGGAGAAATCCTATCTCTACTAAAAATACAAAATTAGCCGGGCATGGTGGTGCATGCCTGTGATCCCAGCTACTCGGGAGGCTGAGGCAGGAGAATAGCTTGAACCCGGGAGGTGGAGGTTGCAGTGAGCTGAGATCACGCCACTGCACTTCAGCCTGTGCAACAAGAGTGAAACTCCATCTCAAAATAAATAAATAAAAATACGCTAGCTGGGTGTGATGGCAACTGCCTATAGTCCCAGCTACTCAGGAGGCTGAGGCAGGAGGATTGCTTGCGTCGAGGAGTTTGAGGCTGCAATAAGCTATGATTGTATCACTGCACTCCAGCCTGGGTGACAGAGGGAGACCCTGTCTCTATTGCAAACAAACAAACACAAACAAAAAACTTCAGGTTCTTTAGATTTACCTGGGGGTGCTGATTCCTGCCTCATGGTGGCCAGGAGGGTTGAATGGATGACCTGTGAGCAACAGAGTGTTCACCTGAGCCTGGAGGCTCTGTGGACACCTGGGAACACGGGAGTGCAGCTACTCGCAGCTCGGGAGATGTTACTCCTGTACAGCTCCCACCTCCCAGGACTGGGGGCTCTTTTAAGCCTCTGAACCTAGCTCCTTCAGGGCCAGAGTCCTTCTCTCCACTGTTCTGGGTGCCCTGGTTCTCCTAATCCTTGCTTAAGACCTGGCCAGGCTTCGCCTCCTGTTTTCCTGAGGCATTGGAGGAAGTGACCTTCCTCATTCCTCAAGCTCCTGCTCAGTTTAATTTCATGCTCCTTGGTGGTGTGCCTATAATGTCCCAGGCTCTGTCGAGGGGGGGTCTGGTGTTAGTTTTTGGAGGTGTCAAACTTGGGACTGGCTAAGAAATATTCCTTCTTGGAATCCCAGTCAGAAGGGCTTCCCGGCTCGGGCCAGTGCCCCAAAGGAATCAATGCCCTTCCCTGGGCCCAGTGTCTCTGCACTTGCTTTGTTCCCTTTGCTGCTTGGCCTGAGTCAGGTCCTCTTACATAGCCGGGCCGGGATCCTAACCTCCCAGGACCCTTCCCTCCTGCCCCAGACAGGGGCCCCGAGGGCCAGCAGTCCTGCTGCCCCCTGCCACTGCCCTGGGACTGACTTTTGGAATCCAAGGTGGAAAGCTGGGAGAAGGAAGGAAGGAGGCAGAGAGGGAAGGAGGGAGAGGAGTAGGGGAGAAAGCCACCCCAATTGCAGGGCTGCAGTGAGAAGCTCCCAGGGTTCTATCTGCAGAGGAGCAAAGTGCCTGGCGCATAGTGGGTGCTCCCCACAAATATGCCAGGGTGGCTGTGGGTCTCATGTGCCAGTTATCCATTTCTGAGAACCCAGAGGAAGAATGCCTGCTGCACTCACCTGCCTTTGCTTGGTTGGCCAACAAAACCAGCACAGAAGGTGAACAGTCTGCGCCCCAGGGACATGGGCTGTTCCAGCTGTGCAGGGTGTGGAGTCACCTTTGCTATCTGGGAGCAAAGCAGGACCAGTGTCAACAGGACACTTGAGCAGCTGGGACTGAGAAGCGGTTTAACCCACTTAGCCAATCCGCTGCTTAGAAACACAAACAAATAACGAATGTGCTAATTACCAGTGATAACAAGGTCTGACCATTTCAACACCCATCAGTCATCTCATTTAAATCTCCCGACAGCCTGCGAGATAGGCCAGTGTTCTTCCTGTGCAGGCTCTACAGACGAGGTCACGGAGAGCCAGGGAGGTGCAAGTCAACACTGTAAGGTTATTCTTGTAAGGATATTGCTGAGTTTAAAATGAGGAAACTGAGGCCAGCATGAGACTAATTAAATTCCAGTTTATTCAGCTCCCGGGCGAGGTTCTGTGGTCCCAGGGGAGGGAGAGAGAGAGAGAGGGGCCAGAGAAGTCGAGGCTATCAGCCTTACAAACACAGCTGGGCCCAGACTCACACCCAGGCCTGAGCATCACTTCCTCCTGCCTTTGTTTCCCATCCCGTCCACTCATTCCTGGTGTCCTTGGCCAGCGAGGGAGCTGGTGGTAGTTTGGAGTGTCAGTCTCTCCCGATGGTAGAGCGGTGACCACTGTCTCAGCACCCACAGGAATGGGGCCCACCCAGGATGATCCCAGCATTTGGGCAGTTCAGGCCTCAGGTGGTTCGGGCTATTATGCTGCTGGTGAACCGGGGGCGTGGCGTGGGGCAGAGGCAGGAACACGGGCCTTGGAGTCAGACAGCTCTGGGATTCCAAACCCAAGGGCTTACAAACCATGTGACTCCAGGCGAGTCCCCTTCTGTGCCTGAACCTCATTTCCCTCAAGTGTAAGCTGGTTGGGCAGAGGGTATAATTATCCCAATTTCTGATACTTGCCTTGAGTAGGTGCACAAGAAATGTTCCTTAATTTCTGTGGCCATGGAGCCCTCACAGCCACCCAGAAGGAGGCTGTGCAGGGTGAGGCCTCTGTCTGATGGCAGGTGAGGGGAATGCCAAGGGCAAAGGAGCCAGAAGGGAATAACGGCTCAGCGTCTTCCCCAGGCAGAGACCCCTTGCACGCATCTGCAGCCGTTTGCAGTCTCTCAAGTGCTAGACACGCTTAACCCAGGATGGTTGTCAGCCCATTTTACAGTTGAAACTGCAGCCTGGAGGCAAGGGAGTTCCCTTTATGTGTCCAGCTTGCTCTGGGCACCTGGGTATCTTATTTCATTCTGATATAGTCCCTGTGAGGTAGGTTATATTATATCCATTTATTGCTGAGGCAACTGAGGCTTGGGAGGAGTAACTGATACGGGGTCACACAGCTCCTTGGGGAAATAAGGTTGATACTCGAATTTAACTACAAAGTCTGTGCTCATTCTGCCCCGCCACGAGGACAGGGCAAACGCCCTGCTCCCCTCTGGATGGACTCCCAGTCCAGTGCTCTTTCCTTGGCTCATATTACCCTTTTCTGTGCAGAGATTCAGGGGACACTAAGAGATGGTGGCTGTGCTTTTGCCTTCTTGGGGCCACCCCATTTCCAGTGGGCCCCCACTTGGCGATGGTTTGACTTCCTGGCTTAAGAGGGCAATGAAAGATCAGCGCCCTGAGGACCCTCACTGGGCAGCTCAGCCCCATGGCTTTTACATTACCTCTTCCCTGTTTGGAAGAGCTGGCTCCGGTCTGCACAGTCCTGCTTCCCAGGTAGGAGCCCTTCCATTCGGCAGGGCTGCTGGGCGGGCATGCCTCCGTCACCGGTACCATGGCTTGCACCTGCGCAGGATGGGTGACTGACCCGCCAGCCCTGCCTGGGGAGGCTGGGTGTCACTCTGGATCTAGGAGCCCATCCCCTGGAGCCGAGGTGGTCACTTCTCCCAAGCGGTCCTGTGTTTCAATGGTCTGATTTCTGTGGCCCTGGATGACGGGTGGAGGAGGGGGTGTGAAAGGGTTAAGGTAATTTTGGCTGTGATTCCATTTTGGCATCTGCAAGTCAACTTAATAGGCTCTCAGTTTTCCTGTTGCCTCACCAATGAAACAGAAACCAGACCACAAGGGGGTCTGGAGATGGTTAACTGGTGATGCCTCCTGGTGGGCAGCAGGGCCTCCTCTGAGATAGCGCCAGAAATGACTGCTAGAAACTCAGCTGTGCTGGGCTCCTGGGTCACCAGGACGAGGGAAGGGGCAGCGAACTGGGGTGACCCGGAAAGTCCAGCTCTAGGCAGAGGGGAAAGAAGGTGGGTGCAGGGTCCACAGATTCATGCTGGGATCCCAGCTACCTGACCTTGACATCTCTGAGTCTTAGCCTGCAGGGGTTTGTGTCTCTCAGGATTCAGTACCTGCAAGAGCACTGAGCTTGGCACAGGGTATGTCCGCTCAATAACTGTCGGCCCTGCTGAACTTCTGACTTCTCTCTGCCCCGTTCTCCTACTCCCTGGGCCTTTGCAACTCCCGTGCTCTTGTCCTGAAGGCCCTTGCTTCTGTTCATTTCTTGGCCAGCTCTTACTCATTCTTCAGATCTCAGTTAGCGTGCACTTCCTCCAGGAAGACCTCTGCAGCCGGACGAGGGATCCTACCTTGGACCCCAAGTAGGCCTCTGGGTGTCCTGAACATTCCCTTTCAGCCTCGTCCCCACCCCATCCCTTAGTCCCCTGGCCTCCCCCGTCCCCCCATCACATTTCCCTGGTCTCCCTGTGCCTGCGGGGCAGGGCTGGAATGTGGCTCAAAGCCCGAGCGGAGGTTCTGCAGAAAGGCCACCCGTTCACTACCATGGAAGGGGTCAGGGAATGACTGGAGGGTGGAGGACAGGTCACCAGTGCCCTGACCCACCCAGGAGCCCTCTGGGAGCCGTGAACAAGGGGATTTAGCCAATTCCAGGGTTGGGACTCTCCTGCCAGGATTGCTTTTCTCTCCGAGGTGGTTTTCATTATTTTTCATTCCCAGACTATTTTGGAAGCTGGCTGCCATGGGAACTGAGTCTTTGGAAAGCCCTGGCCTCTTTTTTCCTCCTGCCCCCACCGCTCCCTCCTTCCATCTCCATTCCCTCTTAATTGGTTTTTAGTTCCCTGGCTTTCAGGCCGTCTGTTTATTTTGATTGCAACTCCACAGAACAAATCTTTAATGAACCAGCTTGTGGGGAGAGCCATTAGCAGCCGCCTGCCTCCAGGGAGTGGGGGAAGTGCCTGGCCAGGCGACAGCCTCGGCTGCCCCAGGGAGGAGGCGGTGGCCAGGCTCGGGGTAGCAGCCGAGTTTTGGGCTCAGTCTTCCTTCGGCTATAGTCCGGAGGTAAAGGAACAGAGTTTGCCCTCCCTAAGCTGTCTGGACCCTCAGCCAGGATGATCTCACAGTCTTAAACAACCCAGGGGACTTCAAAGGGTTCCCCAGTCCTCCCAGTGGCCCCAAGAGGATGTCCTCTGAGTAACCTCACTACAGAGGAGGGGAGTGAGGCTCAGAGAAATGGAGAAGCTCAAGTTACCCGGCCAGCAACCCATGGCTCCATAAACCCTGACCAGGGGCTTGTCCATTGCACGTAGGATGAGGGCACCCCCCAAGAATGTCACATCCTTAGGCCAAATTGGCAGCTGATAGTCCGGGCTAGGCTCTATCAGGCCCTGTCTTTCTGAGCAAATACCTCCTTGTCTTGTGCCGTGGTTTTCCCATCTCTAAAATATAGACATCTGGGCCTCACACTATTGATAGGACTTCTTCTTAGACTGGATGAGATTGTATGTGTCCAAGATCCTGAAAAACAGAAAACATAACGTGTGTATGCGTGCTGTTATTATTATGAGCAGGGAGTGTGGGCAATCCATGCAGTTCCCTTACCTATAGCAGACCTATTGACTGGCCCCATCTTCAGGGCGACCTCAATAGATGTGGTTAGTTTTCCTTTTCATATTGACCC
Organism: Cacajao melanocephalus; assembly: GCA_963573385.1. Taxonomy (NCBI): domain Eukaryota; kingdom Metazoa; phylum Chordata; class Mammalia; order Primates; family Pitheciidae; genus Cacajao; species Cacajao melanocephalus. The sequence goes on from CAUYLG010030835.1 coordinate 115,442, forward strand.
TATTCTGCCAAAGCCATTAATCTTAGAAGCATAGGGTAGTAGAGCAGGAAAGTGTCTCAGAGATCAAGCCCAGCGGTTTTGGAATTTCTGTGACTGGGACCCTGAGGAATACAGGGATGGGCTCCAGTCTGCGCCCCATCGACAGTCCAAAGGGCTCTGCTTTTCTCTGCTCTCTGTCATGGCGTGTGTGGTACTTCTTTCAAAAGGAAGCCTCCTTTGCTGTCCGGGTCCTGGTTGGCTCTCCAACATACGTTCACACCAGGCAGTGATCTTACTTTTCTGTTCAGTGATTGGTTTAAGAATAGTCACTTCTGGCCAGTAGAGGTAAAGAGAAGTCAGCAGGGGGCTCATGGGAAAGGTTCGTTGCTCTTAAAACTGGAACACAGGCCAGGCTTGGTGGCTTACACTTGTAATCCCAGCACTTTGGGAGGCCAAGGTGGGAGGATGGCTTGAGCCCAGGAGTGTGAGACCAGCCTGGGCAACATGGTGAGACCTTGTCTCTACAAACATTTTAAAAATTAGCCAGCTGTGGTGGTACACCTCTGAGGAGCTGTGGTCCTAGCTACTCAGGAAGCTGAGGTAAGAGAATCACTTGAGCCCAGGAGGTTGATGCTACAGTGAGCTGTGTTCATACCATTGCACTGCAGCTCGGGCAACAAAGTGAGAACTTGTTTCAATAAAAAGGAACATGAGCAAGATGGATTCTCTTCTTCCTTGACTGGTATTGTGCCTGGTGCTGTGGGAGCCAGCTTATGCCCAGGAAGGAAGCCAGAATCCACGGAGAACTGCAGAGTGCCTGACGACCTTGGGAAGCATCTACCCAAACCATCCCCAAAGGGGTCTCTGGACTTCTTGTTACCTCCAATGATAAATTTCTTTGTCGTTTAAACTATTATGCTATTTTTGGTTTTTGTTTCTCTCTGTGCATCCTTTTTTGGTTTTGGTTCTTTATTTTTGTCTGCCCACTTGCTTTTGCTATTTATAGCCAAATGCAAACTAATTTATATAGTTTGAAAATTGCAGACCTAGCTGAATCCCCACTTTTCAAAGATGGGATGACTGAAACCTAGGGGAATGGAGAATGATTGGGTTGAGGTCACGCCCTGATTCATGGCAGAGGTGGGCTGGAATCCCAGGATTCCTGACTGCTGGCCTAGCACCCTTCTCTTAGATTCACGGCCTGGGGTCTTATATGCTAGGTTCTCCCAGCCGGCATTGTCCCCTTGTCCTGGGAGGATTGAGACAAGCCAGGGAGGGCCTGCAAGGCTGAGGGAGTTGAGACCAAGGTGGGAAGAACAGACCGAGGGCCTCTTCCACTGTTCTTATGGGCAGCTTTTTGAAAAGTGCATAGCAGTTGGGCAAGGTGGCTCACACCTGTAATCCCAGCACTTTGGGAGGCTGAGGCAGGTGGATCACTAGATAAGGAGTTCGAGACCAGCCTGTACAACATGGTGAAACCCCATCTCTACTAAAAATACAAAAGTTAGCCGGGTATGGTGGCACGCACATGTAATCCCAGCTACTCAGGAGGCTGAGGCAGGAGAATCAAGTGAACCCGGGAGGTAGAGGTTGCAGTGAGCTAAGATGGTGCATTCTAGCCCAGGTGACAGATTGAGACTCCATCTCAAAAAAAAAAAAAAAAAAAAAGCACATAGCAGATGCATCACCCATTCCTGCACCAGGTTATGGGCTCATGGAAAGAAGAAGAAACTGAGGCATGCAGGGTTTCCATGTAAATCAGTTAGGAGTTACATTTGGCTGCTTAAGAGAAGCCTTAAACAAGTAAGGGGTTATTTTTGTCCCATAGTTGGAAGGCTGGGTATAGGCAGTCCAATTGGGTGCAGATGCTCAAGGGAGTCATTAAGAGTCAAGACTCTTACTGTCTTCCTGTCCTGCCGTTCTTGACTTACAGCTTTTCTTCTCATGGTCACAAATGGGTGTGTCACTTTCAGGCATCACATCTGAGTTCCAGGCTGGAAGAAGAAGGTGAGGAAAGAAGTTTGGGCCAGCCCATTCTGTCTTTTTATCAAGAAAACAAGGCCTTTCCAGAAGCCCCACTGTAAAATTCTTTATATATACACCTCATGGGGCAGAAATGGGTTGCACGAACATCCTAGCTAGATTTTGGGCTGTATATATATATATATATATACATATATATATATATATATATATATTTGATTATTCAACTTAAAAGGTGAATATTTTTAATAGAGAAGTTTGCTGCCCCAAACAAACTCAGGATTTTGTGAGAAAGAAGAGAGGGTGAATGGACACTGGGGGGCAATCAGTGTTCCTCCACACAGCACTGCCATAGACACTCAGCAGGGCAACTGAGCCAGGAGTAAAAGTAGAGGGCACTATCCCCTCTCTGAAAGCCCTGAGGCTGCTCAGGCTTCTATCTGCTGCCTCCAGTGTCTTCTCTAAATCACCTCTTCCATAGATGTCAGACTAATCTTCCCACAGCACCCACTCTGCCATATTGCTTCTTTACATGATATCTCCCTTTGCTCATAGGATGTGGTCTCAATTCCTTGGCCTGGTATGTAAGGTTCTTCTGGATCAGGCTGCAAACCATCTCTCTGGCCCGATTCACCTCCTAGCCCCATCCTCAGCTTGCATTCTGCCCCGCTTAGGCAGTGCCTTCGCTTGATTTCAGGGCCATCTCCTGCCTTCCTGTCTGACAGAATCCTACCACCTTTAGGGTCACCTCATCCCCAAAGCTTCTTGACTGCTCTAGACCTCCCTGTGGTTTCTAGAACACATCTTATGCTACTCAGATCAACTATTTTTCCTATAGCAACCACTCCAGGATTTAAGTTTTTTGAAGGGTGAAAACCCACCCCCTCTGTGTCTATACCCACATCTTACATATAGAGGCTCAATAAATGCTTTTTCACTCAAAACAATTCTTCTCTGGCAACCTCAAGCCAAGGGCTCTGGAAGTGTCCTTGGAATTTGATGGGTTTCAAAATACAGACTTGAGAATATACTTGCAGTGATGTAAAAAGCTGGCAATGTTCAAGTTTGCTTAAGTTGCTGTGACTGTTACTAATAGATAGGCAAGGATCCTATCTGCCTTGTCTACTACCACTGTGTTCCCAGCACATAGCGTGGTAGCTGGCACCCATGGGCACTGAACAAATACGTGTTGAAACTGACATAAGAAGGTACTTCTGAACCACTAACGGTTGGATCCAATGTGCCTGATACCTTATCTTCCCCCAGGACTTGCCCTGCAGCTTGGAAAGAGCTCTCCTCTATCCTGGTGGGAAGAATTGAGATGCCAAACCCCTTAATACCTCTAAGAGAAGCCACCCAAGGCCTCTCCCTGACTCTACTTGTCCAGAGGTTTGGGTCCAGGCTGGGCATGACAATGTCACCAAGAACGTAAGTGCCCTCTCATGCTTTTGCATTCCCATCTCCAGTGTTTTGAAGGGTCACATGCATGTGCTATAGCAACAGGGGAGGCTGGGAAGTCACACAGCTGGCATGCTCAGCCCCGGTGGGAAGCAACGATGAGGAAGGAAGGATATTTGGGCGGCAACAAACAGCAATATGCCATCATTTTGTTTGAGGACAGGGAACAGGGGCTTGGAGAGATTGAGTGGCCTGCTCAGTGTCCTACAGGAAGCCAGCAGCAGAGCTGGGGTCTGTCTGATTCTAAAACCCTGTTGCTTCCTTTCTATTACCTTCATGATACAGGACAAAGGGGTGCACTGCAGAGCATATACGGGGCTGGACAGGGCAGTTCAGACCCTAGGAACCTCCATCATAGGGACCAACGAGAATGGAATTTCAGACCCAGGCCCTCTGGATCTGAAACTCCTTTCTCTTGAAAATGGACTTTATTGGGTAGGGATGAAATAGGATGGAAAGGAGAGACTATCTGCCTTTATCTTTGAAAAACTTGTATTAATAAAGTATAATATGCATTTAGAAATAGTACACAAATTATAAGAGTACAGCTCAATTAATTTTCATAATAGGCACACACTTGTGTTCAGCACCCAGCTTGAGAAACAGAATATTATCAGTACTGTGGAATCCCCTTTCTTCACTCCTTCCAGTCTTCTAACCCCCCAGCCAGGGGTAACCCTTATCCAGATTAAAACAATTTTGGCTGTTTTGGTGCTTTTTATAAATGGAACCATACAGCATATATCCTTGAGTGTGAATTCTTTGTTCAAAATTTTGGGCTGGGTGCAGTAGCTCATGCCTATAATCCCAGCACTTTGGGAGGCTGAGGTAAGCGGATCACTTGAGGTCAGGAGTTTGAGACCAGCTTGGCCAACATGGTGAAACCCTGTCTCTGTTAAAATTACAAAAATTAGCCAGATGTGGTAGCATAAGCCTGTAATCCCAGCTACTTGGGAGGCTGAGGCAGGAGAATCACTTTAACCCAGAGGTTTCAGTGAGCCAAGATCGTACCACTGTACTCCAGCTTGGATGACAGAGTGAGGCTCTGTTTCAAAAACAAACAAACAAAAAACAAAATTATGTTTGTGGTATTTATCCCTGGTGTTGTGTGAGTTGTGGTTCATTCATTCTCATCCATGTATAGTATTCCATTTTGTGAATATACTGTAATTTATTTATCCATTTTACTATTGATGGGCATTTTGGAACATTTTTAGTTTTTACCTATTATAAATAGTGGTACTATAAGCATTTTAAACATAGACATAATTTTGTTGGATATATACATTTGGGAGTGAAATTCTGGGTAAGAGAAAAGGTGTATGTTTAGTTTTAGTAGAAACTGCCAAGAAGTTTCCAAGGTGGTGATATTTGTTTACACTCCCATCAATGTGTATGAGTTCCAGTTGTTCCATATTCTTGCCAACGCTTGACATTATCAGTGTTTTTATTTTGACTATTCTATCTAGTGGGTGTGTAATGGTATTTCATTATGGTTGGGTTTTCATTTGTATTTCCTGATTAACTAATGAAACTGAGCACCCTTTACTGATTATTTAATGATCATTGGTCATTTACATGGCTTTATCTTTTAACATTGACCTACACGGAGAGAAATGAGAAGAGGCCTTCTGAGAATGAGAGTGTGTGACACTAGGTACGTTTGGAGGGCACACCTGTGCTACTTGAAGACCTTACAGAAGCAATGGTGCCTGGGAATGGGAGCGGCAATGTTACGGGTTGCACCGCAGGAGAGCCAATGAGATACTGATGAGAAGGAAGAGCTGTCTTTGGCTCTGGCACTTACTAGCTGCCACATTTTGGGCAAGTGCCTCAATTTCCACCTCTGTCAAATGGAAAAAAAAAATAATGCCAACTTACAGGGTCATTGTGAGATTTAAACATGGAGTGTGAACACTGTCTGGCACAGAAGTACACAGAGATAGATCATCTACAGTGCCTGGCCCAATAAGTGACAGCTATTTTATTACTGCAGAGGGATTGGGGAGTGAGAACCAGAGCAAGTGCCTTATCGGCTTTGCATCTCAGCAGAATGTTGTGACTCACATAAAACTTCCTTTTTTTGCTTAGAACCTTGCCTCTTATACATCGACCCTTGCCTTAAGAAATTAACCAGTCTAAGTTCTTTCCCTGCTTCCAGTATCCTGCCGTAAAAACTTCTGAACCCAACATATAGAAATGAAATAAAATACACTCGTTTCTCCTAAGAAGATACTATTGAAGAATCATCTGTTTAGTGTTCTCCCTTGCTGTAGCAAATAAGTAAAAGTCAGTTTTACAGCTGTGACATTGGCTCACGCCAGCAATCCCAGCACTTTGGGAGGCTGAAGCGGGTGAATCACCAGGTCAGGAGTTTGAGACCAGCCTGGCCAACATGGTGAAACTCTGTCTCTACTAAAAATATAAAAATTAGCTGGGCATGGTGGTGGGCCCCTGTAATCCTGGCTACTCAGGAGGCTGAGTCAGGAGAATCACTTGAACCCGGGAGGTAGAGGTTGCAGTGAGCAGAGATTGCACCATTGCACTCTAGTCTGGGGGACAGAGAGAAATTCCATCTCAAAAAAAAAAAAAAGTCAGTTTTACTTTTATCCTAACAGCTTTCTTTGAGCAAGGGCTTTCCACAATTTACGTGTTATCCATCTAACCTCACCTCTATCTTCTGTTTTGTCATGAACTTCACTTGTCTGTAGTGGGGGAAATGATCAAACTTAATCCCTGTTTAAGAATTGTCAACAGAGGAGTACCAATAAGTCCATGGCCAAAACTAGCCCCAAGGATGATGGGTTTAAGGTCTTGCTACGCTGGTGGCCTTCAGAAGATGAGCTTTACGTTGGGTCACCATCTGAAAAGGTTACAAACTCTACTTTTTTCCTCCATCCTGACTTTGTTTTCCTGAGAGTTGATTTGGGAGACAGAATCCCCAAAAACTCATTTTGCTGAGAATGGCAGGTAGAGGTAGCCAGCCTCTCTTGTTGGGAGCCCAAGACAGGAGGTAGCGAAGAAACACGCTTGACTGACTGTGACCAACTTGCATGGGGTCGTCTCAGTCCAAGTCCACCCCTCCACGGTCTGGACACCCGCTCTTTGAACGAGTCTTATTGTAACACAAATTCTCGTGCATATCCTACGAAACAGCACAACTCCACTGAGAATAGTCTGGAATTACAGCGACCACATTGAGGAACTTTTAATATGACCAAAATTGTCCATCTTAGAGATATCTTGGACCAGAGGTTGATAAACTTTTTGTATAAAGGGTGAGTTTAGTCAATACTTTAGGTGTTTGGGGCCATATGATCTCTGTAGCAAACTATTGAACTCTGCCGTTACAGTGTAAAAGCAGCAATAGGCAGTGCATAAACAGAAGGGCCTGGCTGCGTTCCAACAAAACTTTATTTACAAAAAAACACTATGGCTCAGAATTGGCCTGTGGCCTACAGTTTTCTGAGCCCTGTCTAGTATACATCTCACCCGTAAGCAACATAATTTTGGCAAAACAGTAAAGGTGGGGCATGGATGGGAATCAAGACCTCAAGTCCCATTTGGAAACCTCCAAATGAATTTTATACAATTATCCTCTGTGATGGAATATGAACATGTTCTGTAGCTTTTGTTTTTGTTTGCATGTTTGTTTTCAAATGTGTTGAAGCCTTTCTTTGTTGAAGAGTATAAAATAAAAAGCCATTAAACTTTGTATTTCCTACCAGGAAAGTCCCAATCTACTGATCCAGAGGTAAGTATCCTTATTTTACTGAGATGGTCATTAAAGAACTCTGCGAGACATTCATGTTTACTCAAAAATTCCTCTGTCTATACCACCTCCCCATCTTCAGACAAAACAGAAAGGATAAACAGAACTCTCAAGTTAAAGTTAGCCAAACTTTCTAAAGCACTTGAATTTCCCTGGTCCAAAGTCCTGCCCTCAATCTTAGTGACGGTAAAATCAACACCTTTGGGAATTCATCAGCTCTCTCCTTATGAGTTGTAACAGACCTATGCAAATATCTAGGAATATCATCTCTGATCCTACACTCTGCCCTATTAGAAGCAGATGTAGCCAAATACTGTAAGAGATTCATACAATAGCCCAATCTTGTTATCAGCATTCCCCTAATCAATCACAACCTAAAACCTTCAATTGATTATGAACTCCGAAGATTTGTTTTTAAAAGATTGTCCTGTGTGAATATTCAAACATCAGTGTTTCCCTCATTTCAGAACATTAGGATTTTAAAAAACCTGCATTTTAAAAACCACACAAATGACTCAAAAGCATCATCTATTCTCTACATAAAGCTCACATTCCCATTACTGTGGTGTTCAGTAGAAATGACAACTCATAGCCCAAAGCAGATTGCTTGAGGTGCGGAGTAAGACCTTTTTAAGGCATCAGGCCTCTTTCCCTGGGTAGACAAACAGTTCCAAGAAAGAAAGGGTCACTCAGAGACAGAGACCCTTCTGCCCACTTCTTCTCTGTGGAATTAGGCTTGGTCCTCCCAGACTTACTGACCCTTAAGTGACCCTTCCAAATCCAGATAATCCTCTAAAGGTCAATCCACAAACCCATCACCATCAGCTCCATCAGAGCCTGAAATTTTCCTGGGCTGTGATGAAGGGAAGCTGGGACGCTTCAAGACTGTCCCCCCTCCTCTCCAGTAGTGATGGTCTTTTAGGTCTGGTGGGAGGGTCTGGCAGAAATGCCCCAGCCTGGGAGTCAGGAGGGTCTCTATTCTTTCCTAAGATGGCATTGTTGAAGGAAGAAGGAATTCATTTAGAATGAGCCTGGACCAAAATTTGCTTTGTTCTTTTGAGATCTATTCTGCTTTGCAAAGGCACTCCAAAGGGAACACTAAAAATTGTGCAAGGGTAATGCAAAGGTAATGGAAACATAAGAGGGAGGATAAACCCTAGAAAATCCGAAGCTGGTTCCCAGACAGGAGCGTCGACTGGAGGGGAGATCAACAGAGACAAACTTAATCCCTGTCCTCAGAGAGACCTGCCCACTGGGCTTTAGCAAAAGCCTCCATGCTTTTTTCTCTTTTCCTGGAGAATTCTGACAAAATAGCCCTGAGCGCTATGAGGTAGGGGAACAAAAGGTCCTCCCCCAGCTAGATTGGGGGCCTTTGTGAGTCTGATGAGCCCTGCCTCTGGAGGGGCTGAGTAGGGAGGGCAATTAGGAACAGACCCTATTGTGGGAGGGAGACTAGAGTGTTTCCAGAGCCTGAGAGAACCCTAGAGGCCATCTAATTCAACTCCCTTACATCACAGCACAGTGATTGCCACTGAGGACCAGAGAGAGAGAGAGCAAGACCTGCTCATGTCCTCCAGGTGCCACCACATTTCAAATGCACAACTCCTGAAGCCCAGGCTAACCCTCTTCCCAGATCTCAGCCTGAGCGGGGGAGTTTAGGTTTGGTGTTTGTTCGTTCATTAATTGATGTGTTTATTGAATAGCAGCTTTATGCCTAGCCCTGTGTAAGATCTGTGGAAGAGCCAGGGAAACTCACCATGTGATCTTTACCCTCCAGGAACTTAAATCCTAAACACACACACACACACACACACACACACGCACACACACATGCACAGATGCATGCATACATGCAAACACACACAGAAACACACATGCACGCTCACCCCCATGAACAATGAAGTTGTGATAGAGAGCAGTACCTATTCTCTTCCATAATGAACCACATGGACAGAAAGTGATGTTAGAGATCAAAGTATAAGAAATTGGTGTTTGCTGGGGTAGGGGTCACTGTAATTCTCTAAGAGCACTTCTTACCCTGTGCCTTGGTAACAGCCTGCTTCATGTGTCTGTCTGCCCAGGTCCCCAGCTCTGGCTTGCATAATGCTAGTATTGTTGAGATTGATTTGAATTGATTTGAATTGAAACGGGACTTTTTTGGGCAGAATTGGGCTCCCTTGTGAGTGTGGGACGGAATCACTGGGAGATAGAGGAGAGAAAGGAGGGGTGCTCCTCTGTCTGGTCTCCTGGAATTCAGACACTGCCCAGAGCCTGGGGCCTTCCTCTGGGATGTCCAGGCTCTAGTGAGCTTCTGGGGAACCCAAGGGCCATGAATCACAATAGTATGTATCTCTAGACTGGCCTGTGAGGCGGGTGTGCAGTGATGAGCTTCTCCAGCACGGAGCAGGAAGGCACTTCCTAGTCATCTGCAGAATCGCGGTTGTTCTCCAATGTTTCCATGTCATGAGGAGGAGGAGCACCGTTCATGCCTCATTTGCCAAATGCGCAGCACTTATGTGTCTAGCACAGGGTCACAAAAGGAAGAGGCACCGTCCTTTCTGTGTTGGAAAGACAAGGAAAAAGTATCTGAAAGAACAATCGAAGAGGAATAATGAGGTGGGCTTGCCTCCTGGGACTGGCCTTGCCCATGGTTGGTGGCAGCAGGACATTCCCCCCAGAACGGTGTCATCCACCCATACTGGCCACGGAGGTGCTGCCAGTGATGCTGCCATCTCCTTAAACATTTGTGGACTCATCTTGGGGACTCACTTTTTTGTGCTGTGTGAGAACCTCAGCATACATACTCTTTTGATTATCCTCAAGATGCAAATCTCTGCCCTTTGTGGGTGAATAGAATTTTTGGAAATTACGGGTCAAAAGAGACCCCTAGCTGACACAGGCCATTCGATTCAGTTCTGCTCAATTCAACACATAATTATGGGGTGTCTGCAGCACTTGAGGCACTGTAGTAGGCTCTGGGAATTCGAGAAACCCCAACTCTGCCCTCTTGGAGCTGACCATGTGGCAGGAAAGGTAGATACCAAGTGTAAAGATGAGCACTGGCATGCGTTGCCAGTGTATCAAGGGGTGAGTATTGTTGGAACACTAACAAGGGCGGGACATCTGAACAGACACCTGACATGTGAGTGGCAGTTGGTCAGACAAAAAGAGTGATCTGGGTTGGAAAAAAAAGCGTAAAGGATAACAATACTCACTATCATTTATCGAACACAAACTGTACACCAGGCGCTTTTCTAAGTAGTTTAAGTTTATATCCATGATCTCATGTAATCCTCACAATAAACTTATGCGGTAGATGCCATTATTATCCCCCAAATTATAGATGAGAAAACAGAGGCATGGACAGAATAAGCAACTTTCCCAATTAGGAAATATCAGAACTGGGATTCAAACCCAAGCTCTCTGGTTCCAGAGCCTCCTCTTAACTGCTATGCTAGAGAGCTTCCACATGTGCAGCTGGAATGGCACCATTTGAAAAGGAATAACGAGAATTCCACTCAAGAGTATGGGGTGGGAGTGGGAGGCGGGGAGGCGACTGTGGAAGTATGAACTGGAGTACTCTTTTAGAAAATAATGTGGCAACTCGTGAGTAAAGAGACGTAAGGTGTGCCTACTTTTTGACGCAGTATTTTGACTTCTAGAAATGGATCCAAAGGAAACAATCAGCAATGTGCATAAAAGTGTACCATGGGGAATGACCCAAACAGCCTTCCATAGGGGTTGGTTACATACATTACAGCACATTTATGCAGCTAAATTTTATACTTTCAAAAGTAAAGATCGCGTCTGCTCCTCTTGGTTTGTGCCTTAGGCGTACTTTGAGGAAGCATGAGAGAAGTCTGTGAACAGAAGGGGCTGGGCCCCTCTGTCAGCACCCCTGGGTAGTTCTCGGGGAGGCAGGGAGGCCAGGAAGAGGGCCAGTGAGACTCAGCTCCAGGTAATCCTGACCCAGGGGAGGGGTGGGTGCGACTGGCCAGCGGACAGCCTGAGCTCTGGCCCTGGCTCCAGGCTCTGGGTTTAAAGAGCTTTAAAAGCTTATTAAAAAGGTTCCTTAGACATCAAATGGCTCTTAAAAATCAATATTTTGATGATTTAAGTGCAAGGGAATCAGAAACATATGGATCAAATTGCCCTCAAATTATACACACTTAAAAAAATGTGTTGGTCTTTAGCAAGACCCAAATATTTGAAAACCAGATAGAGACGTTTTCCTCATCTCCTGACATAGCTCTGCTAGGTCAACTTGAGCAGTCCAGAGAGGAGGTAAGTGGGAGTGAAGTGGGGGGGCTCAGAGGGAGAAGCGAGGAAATGCCTCTAGTTGGTGCCTTCCATGTAGGTAGGGCAGTGAGGGGCAGCTATGCGTGTGTGTGCACGTGTATGCGCAGGTGTGTGTGTATGTGCAAGTGTTCATGCATGCAGGTGTGTATGTGCAGGTGTGTGCATGTATGCAGGTGGACATGTGTGCACACAGGCATGTAACAGTGAGCACGGGTGCACATTTCCTCTGGGTCTCCTCATTCTAAGCCCATGTCCCATGGCCAGTCTTATCCCTCCATGTCCTGGACATATGTATTGGGACTCAATCTAAGGTTTAAAAAGTATGTTCCTTTGGTTCCTCCTCCTGTGTCTGTCCCCTCTCCCCCAGCAGCAGCTATGGTGCTGTCCATCTCTGCAAGGTTCAGGCCAGGAAGGACACAGATATCACCTTGCCCAGAGGTGACCAAAGACCCCTCGGCTGCGGGCTAGTTCTGCAAATGAAACCCTAGGGGTGAAGGTCGGTGTATGACGCTAAGCCCAGAGCTGCTATGGCTCTGCTTCTCTGCCACGGAGAGCCAGGGCTCGGCGAGCAGCATTTGAAAAGCGCGCATCTACCCAATCCTTCTTTTACAGAGGCCCAGAGCAGGAAAAACAAAGGTATAAGGTTGGGCCCAGGGGAAAAGCTGTCACACACCTAAGTCCAGCTCATCCCAATCCAAACCACCATGGCCCCACCCTGCCCACTCCTTTTTCCGTCCCCCACTCCCTCCTTCCCCCTGCTTGGCATGGGGAATGGCAGAGCCCATGGGACCTGGGTTTCAGCTGGTGGTGCTGCATGGTTTTGAAGGTACCTCTGGTTGTGAGGGCTGCTCCCACGTTCTCTTCCTGGGACAAGCCAGTGGGGTGGGAGTCAGGAGCTATGTCCGCTGGAGCCTCTAAGAAGGAGACAAGCCACACCTGAGGGCTGGCCTGAGGCCCGAGGGGCTCCAGAGGGAACAGGATTGGGGCCAGCTGGCTCCCGCCTTCAGTGCCTCCAGCCTCTCTGGTTTAGGCCTTTCAAGGGCCCGTCACCCTGCCGGCAGTGAGTTCCGGGTGAGCTGCTACAGGGAGCAGGTGAGAGATTGGGGCCCTAAGGGATGACTGTGACTCAGCAGGCCAGGAGTGTTCCTTGGGCACGCCGCTCCCTGGCTAGACTGACTTCTGGGCTGGTACCCGGCTCTTCCCACGGGACCCCTGAGCGTCCACTTCTCTTGTGCCAAAGAACATTCTAGGCCCCAGGCCTTGCGGTGCCTCAAAAGGACAGGGACTGGTTTGCTACTCCAGGCCCCAAGAACGGCTGGGGGAGCACAGGCCTTTTTCGCAGGGGCCTCCCCAACTCGGCTGCTGGCATATTAGGCAGGCTGTGTGTTGCGTGACTCCTCCGGCGGCCAGGGGGTGGTGGTGATTTCCACCTGGATGGGCAGTCTCATTGGCCAGAATCGAGGCTTGGGTCACTCCCCGCACCGGAGGTCCACAGGGGCTGTCCAATCTGAGGAGGGAGATAAGGAGACGGAATATCAGAAACAGAAATGGGGTCCAGATGAATGGGGCAAGGCGTCCCAGAGGGCATGGGGCCATCTGCTGGTATCTGAGGCTGGCTGGGCACAGCCCCATGGGACAGAGTGGAACACCAGCTGCTGGCCACCAGCAATGTCCCTGCCACCAGCAGAGTCAAGGGGCATCAACCAGCCGCGTCTGCTGGTCTTATAGAGAACTTACAGCCCTCTCCCTGGCCCTTCTTCGGGGAATTCTGGGGACAGGACAGAGGCCTGGGCTGGAGTGTGGAGACCAGGAAAAAGGTGGGAATGTACTGGGGTCTTGGATGCAAAGGGGCATCCCAAGGGCCTCTCCTGACCGCTACTGAGTGCCCCAGAAAGAAGGGCTGAGCGCGGGTGACAGCGGGTGACAGATGCCTGAGGATTGTGCCGCTGTGGCTGGACAAGGTGGTGTGTCCTGCAATATGCAAAGAGGGAAATGAGAAAGGAGGTGAGATTCGCTCTTCAACACCAAGGAAAGGAAAGGGAGTGGGAAACGCCGCCCAGCTCAGGGCTTCTGCTTCTGGAGTTGTGCTTCTTCCTGCGCCTCAGTACTTAGCCCCTGGATAGCCCACTGTGGAAAGAAACAAGAGGCTGGAGAGGCGCCTCCCTGGGTCAGACTGGGCAGGCCCTGGGGTAACGGCTCCTGTGGGGGTTGCGAGTGCCCCCGTGGCATCTGGTCACTGTGTTGGAGTAGGCTGGAGTTTGTCCCCAGAAGGAAGGGTCATTCCCAGCATCCAGCCCTTGCTCCCAGGACGGCCCATGGGCCACTGAGCGGACACTGGGCCCAGACTAGGGAGGCCCCTTAAGTTCTTAAATGTGTCCGCAATCCTGCCTCTGCGCCCTCGCTCCCCACATCCATGGCCCTCTGCCATCCTAATCTACTGCCCTCTTTGTTGCCAGCACCCCTCTTCCCGACAGTCTTTGCTGAATGCTCTCCCGCACAGGCGTGGGCTGGGACGGGTGAGTGGATCTTGAGACATGCTAAGGTTTGGCTTAGTAGAGAGGGAAGGCACCGTTCACTGTGCTCGCTGCACTCCATCTCCCTGCCTCATCCTCTTCCCAGGCAGCACTGACGTCTGGGTTCCAACTTCTCCAGGGCTCCAGCCCAGCACCTCCCTCTCCAGAACCACACTCCTAACAGCCAGCCAGACACATGGCCAAGGCCAGCACACCAGCCTCTGCCTGGATTCCCACCGCCACGCTCCACTCAGCCAAGGCATCCACAATCCTGGAATTCATCCTTAACGCCAGCCTGGCCCTTCTCCCCCCATGCCAGTTCATCACAAGCCTCTCTCACCTCTCCTAAATGTTTCTTACATCTGTCCCCTCATCTCCATCCCCCTGGCCCCAAGTCCAAGCTGTCACTGCCCACCTGGGTGACAGCCACGTCCCCTGAACTTGTTTTGTCTTTGTGCTTTGGTTTATGCTTCCTGCACATTTTCAGTCGAATGAACCTTCTAAAATGCTAAGCTGCTCATGTCTCTCCCCTCTTTAAAGCCCTGGCAGGCTCCCTACTATTGACCCTATGAAGCCCTGGCTTCTTGGGCCAGCAGACTGTGCCCCCTGTGACCCAGGCCCATCCCTTCTCGAGCCCCTTCTCTGGCCTCTCCCCATGCTCGAACTTTCTATCCAGGCCTAGTGAACTGCTGGCACGCCCCAGGCCTGCTAGGCTCCTCCTTACTCCTTTCACATGCTGCTCCCTGTGCCTGGCAGGCTTGTTCTGGACAGCCCCTCTCTCGGACCACTTCTGATCTCTTAGTGACGTTGTTCCTGACTTTCCAGATCATCTCATCCTATGCTGGATGTGAGATTCTGTTCCGTGTCTGCGGCATTGCCAGCATTGTTTCTTGACTCTCTCCTAAAAAACCTATGCACACTCTGAGGCAGGCACTGGATCTGAGAACCATGCTTAGCACCTGGAAAATGTCCAAGGAATGGAGTGAGTGAATATGTCTACATGGCATGCATCAGCCAGCCCCCTGGTCCTCTTTTGAGGTCCCATCAGGTATAAGCCTCTGGCACACCCTGTCTACCGGGCATCTGGTCCTTGCATAATCCACATGCAGCCCAACTGTGGAATCTGTTTTTTTTTTTTTTTTTTTTTCAAGTTTAGGCTGTTTGGGGTATAGCCCAGGGCTGGAATGGAGAAAGTCTCTGAGCATCCCCTTTCCTCTGTCTTGGAGGGAGTTTGATGGACAAGGGCAGCCACCCATCTGAGTGGAGGCCAAGGCTTCAAGGATTCTGGCTCTGCCTACCACAGCTACAGAGCCATTCAGTTCTTTATAGAGTCCACAAATATTTATTGAGTGCCTACTGTGTTCTTTTGCCTTTAATCCCAGCAGTTTAGGAGGCCGAGGTGGGAGGATCACTTGAGACCAGGAGTTCAAGACCAGCCTGGGCAACAAAGCAAGACCCCATGTCTACAAATAACAGCAACAACAAAAAATTAGTTGGGTATGGTGGCACACGCATGTAGTTCCAGCCACTCGGGAGGCTGAGGTGGGAGGATCACCTGAGCCCATGAGGCCGAGGATGCAGTGAGCCGTGATAGTGCCACTGTACTCCAGCCTGGGTGACAGAGCAAGACCTCACCCCGCTTCCCGACAAATCAACATGTGCTGGAAGGGAAACAACAGGGAGGCTAGAAGGGGTGGACTGTTTCAGATAGATTGCCATAGAGCTTGTTGGAGGGTCAGTGTTTAAGCTGAGACCTGAAAGACAGGAATGAGCCAGCCATTCAGAGCGCTGAGGAGAGGGAGGGAGCTCTAAGCGGGAGACAGCCTGCACGATGGCTTGAGCGATTTTTATCCCTCTCCAAACCTCAGTTTCCTCATTTGTGATGGCGACCATAATGCTTCCCTTGCCTACTCACAGGGGCCTTGGCAGGGTTCAGAGGAGCCCGTGCTAGAGGGCATAGCTGGGTATGGGACATAGCTGAATAGGACATAGCTGTTCAGACTCAGAGGCCGTGAGATTCTGTTCTGTGTTTACGGCAAGATGGCTGCCCCCTCCTGTTCTCCACAGGGAGACACCAACCACCATCTCTGTCCTGGTTAAAAAGTAATTCAGGGGCACATGTCCTCAAAACTTCCTGAGGCTGTGTCATGGGTAAAAAAGGAAAAAAAAAAGTAAAGCAGCCTGCGAGGGTCTCCCTTTGAGCCTTATCAGCCTCCCGCTCCTCCGTATGAATATGGTAATCAGAGTCTATCAGGAGACCAGATTTTCGAGGAAAGACAGTGTGGGATCTGAGACAGATGGGTAGAAGACACCACCCAGGGGAGATGGGGGGACCAGGTCTTCCCAGCCCTCAAGGGGAACCCCAGGCCTGGGACAATGCCTGACACAGAGTGGGGGCTCCATGCAGTGCTGGTGAGAGGATGAGCCAACGTTCCCACAGCCTCACCCGCAGAAGGGAGATTTCCAGACAACAAGGGTTCCGAGATCCCAGCTCCCTTCCCCACTCCCCACCCTTCTTCAATTCTTCTGTCATCTGTCCCTGCTTTTCTTGCAGGCTTTGGGGGGTATTCATGCTCTCTGTTTCCCAGTGGAAATGTGGCCGGGCCAGTGGGGCTGTGTGTGCGTGTGTGTAGGCACGCGGGCTGTGAAGGGGCTGGGGACAAAGGCCCCGGAGTGAGATTCAGGGCACAGCTGAACTGCCCTGAACTCTCCTTTTTGTTTTCAAGGAAATGCATAATCCAAGAACCACCCACGGCCCTGGCGGCCCTGCTAAGCAGGGCTGGAATGTGCTGCCTTTCCCGTTAGTAATTGTTTTTTCTAGTTAGCCTGTAACCCTTCCCCTGCCATTCGCCTGCTACAGGGGTGAGGCCTGCAGGGATGGACGCCTCGGCTGCCCTCCTAAGATGTCCGCGCACTCTCCACCCCACTCCCACTGGGCCCAGGGCCTGGTCCTGGCATCACACCCTGGACCCTCTGCTTTCGTGGGGGCTCCTTCCTCACTGAGAGAGCCCAGAGCTGCTGGAGACCACAGAGTCCTGCGTGGGGCCTGCAAATCCTTGTTGTGAAATCTACGTGTCTGGTTGTAGCCATAGCTGTGACTGTGAATGGGTGTCAGTGCAATGTGTGGAGGAATGTGTTTGTGTGGGTGGCTGTGACCTCGGATACTGAGGACTGGGGGGTGGTAGGGGGGGAGAGAGAGAGAGAGAGAGAGAGAGAGTATCCTGTGAACATGGGTACACATCTGTGAAAGGCAGCAAGTGTGGTTGTAAATCCAGCGTGTGTGCAAGTGTCGGGGAGGGGGGGTGTGAGCGTGTGCCTGTCCTGGGAAGGAAGAGCCACCTGAGCTGACTCAGCACTTCTCTTTCCCACCCACCCAGCTGAGCCCTGAGCCTTTGCTCCAGGGAGGAAGTAGTGCCCTCTGCCCCCATGTTTGTGTCACTGGCTGCCTCACCCTCACCAGCAGGAGGGGGGCAAACGTGGCACCCTGGGCCCCATCCCAGTTAGCTGAGCTGCGTATCTTTAATCCCCAGGGATTAAAGAGGTCAGAGGCTCATGCTATTTCATGACCCCTTCCTGCCAGGTTCAATATTCTCTGGGGTCTGGAGCCCTCTGAAGTGGCTGTAGGTAAGGCCAGGCCTCTACTCAAATGGAGGTGGCCTCTGTGGAGTAAGAAGGGGTACCGGGCTATTGCTCGTTGCACCCTGAACCCCACCTTCTTATGACACTGACCGCTGCTGCCTCATCCTTGGTGACCTGTGGCCTCTAATTCTTAGTGTGAGCTCTATCTCCCAGGGTGGGGAGGGGTGCTGGGGTGGCCTCGGTGCCCCCATCTTTCAGAGAGGTCTGCCCCTCCAGAAGTCAGAGCTCAGATCACAGAGGGGCTGGGAAGTCAGGAGGGAGGGACAAAGCCCAAAGTCTCCCATGGCAGGCCTTGGGGCAGAGGCCGGCCTGTGCCCTGAGCAGCGAGCAGCACAGCGGTGCCAGGGCCCGGTCCAGTGTGGCTGCTGAACATTTGGTTCAAATCAAAGGCCTTTTCCAGCCAACAGAGGAATGCTGCCGAGTGGGATTTGGGAACGGGCCGGCAGGGCGAACACTGCCTTAATTGAGGCCCTTCTAGACTCTTAATTACAAGCAATGTTTTCCCAAGCTTCCTAAATTGACCATGGAGACCCGCTGGTGTTCGTGCCCATGCCAGGGACAGGAAAAAAAAATCGTTGTGCAAGCTTTTTCGCAGGTTTATTTTAGCAAATGTTTTAGGTAGAAAGGCTCACACAAACTGGAGGCTAGATTCATTTTTCTAGGAGGGCCAGGCACAGACACAGAGAGACCCACACCCACAGGTGTGGTCAGACACGCAAGCGGAACACACGCACACCGATGGGCACCTGTCGAGAGAGGCACGTGGACAGGCGGAGGACGTGACTGAGGAGTGGCTGCCCAGGCTGCAAACACCCGGCTGGAAATCCAGCCTGAGCACCGGCAGGCTTTAGAAAGGCAAACACTGATGGCGCCCCACCCGCTCCCACCTTCACCTCCTCCCTCCCCTCCAGGCTGGCTGGGCCTGGGCCTGCTTCGGAGCCCCTGTGCCCTTCACAAGGCCTGTTTACAAGGCCCAGGGCAGCCGCCAAAACCCCAGCTGTGCACCTGTCCTTGTCTGTCTCCAGCGGACATGACTGACTTGGAAGGAAGCCATGCCCTTGTCTGTGGAAAGAGGACCCGTGTTCAGCACCCAGTGGCATCCTCGGGGCACCTCCTGAGGAGAACTTCCATGGGGAGCAGCTGATCCGGGTTACAGAAGCAGGAAGCGGAGGTGCCCCTGAAAAACAGACCCCCGGGAGGAAGCTCCCAAAGCATGAGTCCTGCTTGTGTCCAGGAGTTGCCCGGATTCCAGGACTCCCTCAGAGCCAATCTGCCTCCCCAGTCAGGGCCTGTGCGCTGGTCTGAGAGCGCTGCGCACCATGGCAGCCTCGACCCTCGGCATGCTCAACTCAGGACCTGTTTGTTGTAACAGTGACTGTTCACTGCTGGGCTCTGGGGGCCCTGGCGGCTGGAAAGACAGAGCAGGTGCCCCGACACGGGTGATTCTGGAAGCCCCAGAGGGGCCTTCTCTACCCTCTTTTCCTCTTTCCCTGATGTTTGTGCCCCATGTCTATGGGTCTGGACATCCAGGCAGCCTCCAGAATCCCTCCCAGTGTTCAACAATGAGCCCAGAAAACGGTGCACGATAGAAATGGGAACAAGTAGGGTGCCCCGAGAGGAAAGGAGGCCAGAGATAATGATGCCTGCTTTGCCATCCTGCCAAGGGTCCCCTTGAGTGTAGGCAGTGGCCAAACACAGGGAGGCCAGAGGCCAGAAGCAGGGGGAGGCCATTCCCTGGGCCCAGCCCTGCCAGCCAGGGCGAGCCTTGATGGCCGTTACAGGCCGTTGCTATCGTCCCTTATCTGGGGCTCCCGGCTCTTACACCATGTCCCCAACCGCCCCTGGAGTGTGTGTGTGTTGAGGGGGGCCCGCTGCTCCCTCCCTAAACAGACCGTTACTTGGTTTCCGTTGTTTGGGGAGGGGGTGGGGAGCTGTCTGCTTAATTAATCATTTTAGGCCACCCTGGGAAACTCATTAAGCCACCTCTCCGGGCTGGGAGCAGGAACTCAGCCCTCCAAGTTGGGACTTTCTGGTTTGCCATATCAGGGTCCAGTTTTCCTTCCACTCATGTGCACACATGTGCATCAGAGTGTGCCTGTGTGTGCTTGTATGTGTGTGCGCGCGCGAGAGAGAGAGCAGGAGTACAAGGGAGACTGCCCTTGTATCTATGATTCTGTGTGTGTTTGCGTTTCCTAGATTCTGCAAGGAACTTCCCCTGATTCTTCTTAATTACCAGCCTAGAAGAAATTCAAGATGCTTAGAGCAAAGGTCAAACTCCACCTGTTTTCCCTGCACTTCATTTTCTGGCAGTTCCCACAATAGTACAGATAAGTAAAAGATTAAGGCAATCTTTTCTAATTAAAGTAATTAAAAAACGGTGATGATTGCACCTTTCATCTGAAAGGGAAAATATTTACTCATCCAACTGCAGGCCCTTAAAAGCATTCATGAGGTCTATTTTGACAAACGGATCCTTCTCCCCTCCCCCAACCCATTCTGCTCCTCCTGGACACACACATACACACACACACACACACACACACACACAAAGGCTGGTTTATTTAGCAAGCAGAGGCTTGACGGGGGCACCCTGAAAGCTGGGCGCCTCGGGCGGTTTTGAGCAAATGGACACTTTGCTTCAATCCTGGCTTGGCCCCACTGAGAGGTTTCTGGGGCCGTTTGGGATTTTGATTTGACGAATCGATGTTTTACTGTTCCTTCTTCCTCTCCTTCTCCTTTGGGTGGGAAACCACTCAAGGTCCTTGTCTGCTCCACTTTCCCCTCTGACCTGGCTGGGATGGAGACCCCAAAAAGGAAGAATTGGCCAGAGGCTTGGATGCGGTCTGTCATATATGCCGTTGCTGTTTTGCACAAGCCTTTGTGCAAACAAAGTACTTGCTCAGTGCCAAAGGGGGTTCTCTCGGGGCGTGTGCCCCAGTCCCTGAGAAGTGCAAAGTCTAACAACTGCCCGTGGCTCCCCCAGGAGAAAGCACACTTGGATACAGGCTACTGTCATTCACTTTGTTTTTGAGGCAAGTATAATCAGCCAGTTTCCTGGTGCGTGGGGTTTGATCTCACAGGTTGCATTTTTTCTCTAAGTAGAGAGCCCCTCTGGTGACATGTGACAGTGAGGACAGAGGTACCTTACTCCAGAGGAGTGGGAAGTATGAAGGCTGACAGCGATGTTAATACCCAGTCCAGCATTCTGGGAGGCCCTGATCGCTGTCCCATCTGCTCTCCTCCTTCAGCCCACCTGCAGGAGATGCTGTGGAGCCCGTGCTGTGGAGCTCGAAGCAGCATGGATAGGCCAATCTCCTTTACAGGCTGTTCCTCAAATCCTCAGAACATGACACAAAGAATACCCCGGGAACCAGCTCCAAAAACACAGGGGCCCAGCTGTCGCCTGAGAAGGGCCAGGTTTGCCTCTGCCTGCCCCAGGTTAAGCTAGACAGTGTCCTCAGCGTGACCCGCCGCCCTCCACTGTCCTCTCAGCAGAGGTGCAGCCTCAAAGAGCCAGTATGGGCAGGTCCAGCTCTGCAGTGACCCTGCTGTGCAGGATGGGCTGGGCAGGGAAAAGGAATACTGTGTACACGCGTGTATACGTGTGTGTATGAGCACATGTGTGTGCTGTGGCTGACCTGTTTGTGGATGAGCTTGCTTGGTACCAAGAACAGCCTCATCAGAGATTAGGGACAAGCCTTCGGGGCTCTCTGTACTGCAAGCTCACCCAGTGTCAACAGCACCCTCTTTTGGGCTCTGGACTGTAGCAAAGCAACCCCCAATCCTCTCTCTTTCCTGGCCTTGCCCCTCGAGTCACGGCCTCTGGAGTGACAGCTCTCCTGGTGTCATTTCTCTGCCTGGTCACCCACAATGGCTCCCAGCTTTTGGAGAAACAGATGCACCAGCACACCTAAAGCACCGAGGCCCAGTGGCCCACCTCACACTCAGGGGGCTTGATTCAGGTCCAGCCTCAACCAGACTCTTCCCGCCGGTCCGGAACACCCTTTGTGAAGCTGTGAGAGCTGTGGATTCCCTCCCAGGAATCCTACTGATCTCTGTGCACAAGGGACCACCCCATGAAAGGGTGAACAATTTCAGGGTTCCTGGGTGCCCTGACGCCCATACCCGGAGCCCAGGCTGAGAGCTTTTGGCCCATAGTCCCTATGTGCCAGATTTGTCACTGGGCTCTGATAGGCTGCCCCTCACCTTGTCTTCCTTCCAACATCAGTCCAACCCCCTCCTTGTGGGGGAGACAGGAGGAAGCCTGCAGTGCCAGCCGCCTCCACCCAATGCTGGCTCTGCCCGAATTCTGCAGGGCAATTTCAGCACAGCCCAGGGCAGCTGCTGTTGGACCCACTCAGGGGATTGTGTCTGACCCGACCTACGCATTTGGTGGTTAGCTGGCTCTGTGGAAACAGTCCCCAGGGGACTGGAATCCTCGCTGCAAAAATAAATTCTCCCTCTGGATGTGCTTTTCTCATCTTGCTTTCTCTGCATTCTGGCTTTTTCTTTTTTCTTTCTAGTGTCCCAGCCGCTTTTATCTTCTTCCTTTCCTCCCACTGAGACCCAAACAAATCCCCTGGTAAACAAACTCTCAGGCCAGTTTCTTAAAGAGACAGCATGTGTGTGTGGCCATCTGGCTGCTCAGGGGCTGCTCAGGGGCTGCCTGAGGTCTGGGTACAGATGAGCTGTGAGGTGTTAAAGATAACTCCAGAGACTCACAGGAAAAAGCTGCCCTGCACAGTGCACCAAGAAAATTGCCCGAAGAGCTCCCTCCCCTCTCCCACCTCTCACCTGAAGACACAGAACTGGAGGGAACCAGGGGGTTTCCCCTCAGCCAGTCCCTGATTGGTGATGTTGAGATTTGATCATAAGACTATCGTCCTCTTTTGTCTACATGTCCTGAAAAGGATTCCTCCCTTTCTTTTGAGACAGAGTTTCACTCTGTCACCCAGGCTGGAGTGCAGTGGTGTGATCTCAGTTCACTGCAACTTCTGCCTCCTGGGTTCAAGTGATTCTCCTGCCTCAGCCCCTGAGTAGCTGGGATTACAGGCGTCTGCCACCATGCCTGGCTAATTTTTGTATTTTAGTAGAGACGGGGTTTCACCATGTTGGCCAGGATGGTCTTGATCTCTTGACTTCGGGTCATCCGCCTGCCTTGGCCTCCTGAAGTGCTTGGATTACAGACGTGAGCCACCTCACCCGGCCAGGATTCCTTCCTTCTTAAATGTGATTTTAAAAAAATATATTTTCATGTCAACCTCCTCCCCTCTACCCTACCAGGAGAACACGTCTCTGAAGTGATTGTTTCAAACAGAGGTAATGTGAGGAGAGGGACAAACCCAGCCTGCACACCACTTTCCTGGAACTTGGTGACTTTGTGACTTGGAGGGGCTCTGGTCTTCATTTGTCATTGTGTGTATGTTGCTGGCTTGGCAAGTGGAAGTCACTGTGGGGCCGGGGAGTGTCTGTGTGCTCTCGAGTGTGCACCTATGAGCATGCGTCTGCATCGGCGCCCGGCAGCTGCCTTGAGGGTCTCTGCCCAGAACAGGTTCTCCCAGTGCTGAGCAAGTGGACCAGCCGAGGCTGCTCCTCACTTCCCATCTCAGTTGTCTGAATGAAAAGACTGGCATCTCTCTCCTGTCAGTGCTCATTCCTATCGCCCACTGGCAGAGCCGCTGCAGGGCCCAGCCCAGGGACAGATAGCATCCAGGGCACGGCTTCCTGGGGATCCTGTGAAGATCCAGGGTCCTTTGCAGTAGGTCAGCAGATGCTGAGTTTCTGCATTTGTAATCTGCTTCCTGGGGAGGCCGAGCGGCGGGTCTCCAGCCTATGATCTGGGCAGTGAGGCGGCAGGGAGGTGGCATGGTGGTCTTGCTGCCCGCTGAGAAGGCAGGGCTGCTTCTGCCACGGCCCCTTCCCTATCCCCTGCACTGGGGGCTGGCCACTGCCAGGCACAGGTACTGCCCTCAAGGGACAATAGCGGACAGCTTCTAAACTGGGGCTCTGTGGAAAAAACCACACCTAGCAAAGGTGGGTTTTCTGCTTTAAGAGAATACATTCCTCAGCAGGACAGTCGCCCCGGGTTCTCTCCCTCTACTACTTGGAAGCCAGGCAGAAAAACTGCCTGGTGGGCAGGATTATGGGATTAGTCAGCTTTCCCAAAACAGACCCACAGGCTCTTAGGTGGAAATGAGTTTTGGTCTGAGCCCTTCTTTCCTGGTGACAGGTGTTTGCTGGGCCCGCCCCCTGCCCCGCTCCTCGAACTTTGCCTCTTCCTGAGTGCTGGGAACTCCTGTGCTTCCTCATTCAGGCAGGCCCCAGGGATTGGGGGGAAGCAGGTGTCAGTGGAAATGAGCCCTAGGGTTTAAGCGACCAGGCCCTGGGAGGAAGGTGGCACTGCTTGGACCAAGGGGCTGGCTTTACAGACCCCTCCCCATCCCCACCAGGGAGCAGCCCTGCTGAATCTACCCTGTGCTGGAGGGGCTGAGTGGGGCCCAATGGGCCATGATGGTCCCAGGCTTGTCTGCTCCTGCCCCAGATTCTCATCGGCCCTCTGTCCCTACTGGGTCTTTGGGTGCCTCGGCCTCCCTGACCTGGGCCTGCCCTGCAGTCTCAGAGTCTGCAGTGTATGAGCTGGCCTGTGCCAATTCCAGAGCTGGTGTTTCCCAGAAACCAAGGGACTGAAGACCAGTTGCTGAGGCCAGGCCACCGTGCTGGGACACTCAAATGTCTGAGGATGTTGCTGTGGATGGATCCAAGATTTGGATCTAAGCCAGTAAGGGATGTGTCATAATTCTCTGCATGGGACCAGCAGCCTTGCTTGCATTTAGAAGTTCAGAATCATATACTCACAGCTGGTGTCCTCTACAGGGGATGTTCTCCTTGGAGCTTTTTTCTTTTTCTTTAGAGAAAGCTGGTACCAGAAAATCTATTTTGGTTCTATCCCCGATAATCCCTGGAGTCAGCGTGGTCCTCCTTTCAGCTCCTTGGCTCTTCAGGAATCTGGTGGGGCTCTCCTGGTGGTCTGTCTGGAGGCCGCATTCTGACACGTGGTGATAGCCACTGGGGGCTGCCTGGACTGGCCCCTCTGGGCTGTTATATCCCAGGCTGTGCCCGGAAACCGGAGTCCTGAGCTGAGGGCAGATTTCAGAGCACACTAGGTGCAAGGCCAGAGCTCTCTTGAGGCTAATGTGAGAGCTGACTGCAATCAAATACAGGGGTGAGCTGTCAAACTTTCTCAAGGAAGGGCTGATACTTCTTTTAAGGGTACAATATCACCTGTGAAATAAATAGTTCTGATGGGTAAAGAAAAAAGGCTCATTCGTATTTGAGCTGGACAGAAATGTATAGCTCTCCTAACTTTGGCTAGTATCAAGGCTTATAGAAACACCCACTTCTGGGCCCTGCCTGAGAGGTTCTGATTCAATAGGAGAAGCTGAGAATTTGTATTTCCTTTCCTTTCATTTTATTTTAGAGATGGGGATTTCAGTCTGTCACCCAGGCTGGAGTGCAGTGGTGCAATCATAGCTCACTGCAGCCTTGAACTCCTGGGTTCAAGTGATCCTCCCACCTCAGCCTCCCCAGTAGATGGGACCACAGGCGTACACCACCACACCCAGCTAATTTTTTAAAACTTTTTTTTGTACAGGTGGGGTCTCGCTCTGTTGCCCAGGCTGGTCCCAAACTCCTGGCCTCAAGTGGTTCTCCTGTGTGGGCCTTCCAAATTGTTGGGATTATAGGTATGAGCCACCGTGCCCGGCCTAGAATTTGTCTTTCTAACAAGTTCTCAAATGATGCTGATGCTGAAGAGGCCACACTTTAAAAACTGTTGTCCTAATGCCTTTCTCCGATTTTACAGATGCAGAAACCACTGTCCAGGAAGAGGCAGCTTGAGCAAGGTCACCAGCTGGTAAGTGGTGCAGCGACAGTCAAGGTCTCCCACCCCCAGGTTAGCAAAGAGCCGCTGCCCAGCCCTGCCTCATGACCTTAAGCTCAGGGTCACACAGCTGAGAGTCAGCCTTTCTTATAGGCTGCCATGGCCCACTGGGCACTCCTTAGTGCTGGCCGTGACTTAGAAGACAAGTTAGTGCTGGTAGCACCCAGTTGGTGCTGGAAAAGGAAGTGGTGTGTTTTGGCGTGTCTTGGCCTCCAGGCTGAAAACTGTTTATTTGGACAATTAAGAACATGGCTTCAGCTGAACCACAAAATCAGACGGAAACCTTTATCTTGGGTGGCACGTTCTTGGTTTCCTCCCATGCCCTGGCAGGCTTATGGTATGGGGCCATGCTGGCCAGGGTGGGTCTGGGAATGGTTCCAGGGGCTCTGGCCTCCACCCTGGAGAGGTCAGTTAAGTGTGTCAGGAGCAAGCCCTTGGTTGCCCTTTGTGTTGATGATGCGGATGGAAAGGGGGGTGTTGGGGGGCCCCAAGCTCTTTAAACCCCTAGGGACTTTGGGGTCCCTTGAGGTGAGGCTTCTTCTGCAATTGACCATAAAATTCAGTATCTGCCAGACCCCCTTCGCCTACTGCAGATCTTGCCTCCAATGATCTACCCTCCTCCCTCCAGCCAAGAAAAAGGGGGGAGCTCACATCACCTATTCCTCATTCCAGCACCCCAGGGGGGTCCTTGGTTCTGGTACCGCCTCCCCCTTAGTCCCCATCCCTTTTCCGACCCCATCCCTCTTCCGACCCCATCCCTCTAGGGTTCTGGGCCTCTACCTCCATGGGATGTTTGAGGGTAGATAAGTGAGGTGTTTGCTTACAACCCTCCTTGAAGTTTAAGCTTCTCTCATATTAGGAATGGGGTTCGAGGCCCCAGGGCCCCGGATCCCTACTAAGGATTATGATTGGGGGCTGGAGAACAAAAGCCAACAGCTTTCTGCCACTCTACTCCCCAGAACTCCTGATCAAAGCAAACGGAACAAACACCAGGAGTTGCAAAGATCCATTCTGAGAATTTGTTACACATTGGCTCAGTCACTTTGGTAACATGAGGGCCATAGTGGACTCGGAGAGGGGACCCTGCCCAGTGAGAGAAAAGGACAAGCTTAGAAATAACTAGAGAAGCTGGAGCTGGAGAGGCAGATAAAGAGCTATGGGGTCAGCCAAGGATGGGGTGGCTTCAGCTTTATGCTCGGTGGTCAGAGGTGCTCATGGGAAAAATAAAAACCAAGCCGCAGCCTCCCCCAGTGCCAGCCCCCAAGAAGCGCAGAGAGGAGCTGGCCTACTCGGGCCATGACTGGTCACACTTAGCCACTGTGTTGAGACACGGTCTCATGACGGGCGCTTGGGGAACGGCCACTCTGCCTCCCTGTCTGAGGTGTGTTCCCTGCCCCCCAGTGGACACCAAGCAGGCCTGGCCGGCTCGCAGCCCTTCCAGGACATAGGGGCTCCTGTCTGTATCCCTGTGAACACCAATAGGACTTGTTTCCAGAACATCAGGTTTGTTTTTTCAAAACTTTTATTTTAGGTTCAGGGGTACATGTGAAGGTTTTTGCATAGGTGAACTCATGTCACAGGGGTCATCACCCAGGTATTAGCCCAGGACATAGTTACACTTTTCTGCTCCTCTCCCTCCTCCCACCTCCACCCTCAAGGAGACCCCAATGTCTGTTCAGAACCTCAGATTTTAAAATCCTACATCTTATTCTGTTTCTAAACGACTCTCATCTGCCAATCTTGTCTCCCTCCCTAGTTGTACACTATAAAAACTTCTTAGGCTGAGCACAGTGGCTCACGCCTATAATCCCAACACTTTGGGAGGGTGAGGTGGGCATATTACCTGAGGTCAGGAGTTTGAGACTAGCCTGGTCAACATGGTGAAACCCCGTGTCTACAAAAAATACAAAATTATCTGGGCATGGTGGCACACACCTGCAGTCCCAGCTACTCAGGAGATGGAGGCACGAGAATTGCTTGAACCCAGGCAGTGGAGGCTGCAGTGAGCCAAGATCATGCCACTGCACTCTAGCCTGGATGACAAAGCAAGACCCGATCTCAAAACGAAACAACATCAACAACAACAAAAACCACCTTCTTAGGCAGGAACTGAGTCTGCTGCCAATCACAAGCTCCACCCATCACACCCCTCCTCTCTTGCCCCACCTGGATCTCAGTTGTGGCTGATGAGTGATTTTGGCAGTCACTACCTAGGCTAATGCCGTTTGTCACAGGGCGTGTGTGTGTGTGTATGTGTGTGTGTGTGTAACTACAGGAGACTGCAGGAGATGGGGGCACTGGAACGCGTGTGGCTTCTGTCTGCCTCAGCTGCTACTTTGGGGCACATCTTCCACCCCCAGTGTCCCCCTCACACTGGGGATAGGGCTGAGGGCCTGGGAGGCAAGAGGGTGACATCTTCCACTGGGAAGTGCCTTCCCTCAGCTGCTTAGTGCGCATAATCCTGCAGATTCCAGCAAAGAGGGTGGAGAGAGGGAGCCCCAAGGGGCACAGTCAGATCTCCAGTCTGTTTCTACCTCCTGGCTGCAGTCCCAATTTTAGAAGAAAGAAGCAACAGCAAAGAAAATAACTGCAGTGCTGTGAGTGCTGTTAGATGAGGAGGGTAGCCCGCGGCTGAGCTGAGGGCATAGGGGGTCGGCAGTCCAGGGAGGTGAAAATTAAGCAAGAGTGTGAAGAATTCTGCATCGCTTCAAAATTGGTCAATTGCTTCCACATTTATACAGACGCCTAAAGATGACATGGTGAGGGAGAGGAGCTGAGAAACAGGATTACACACCAAACACCTGGGAGGATACTGTGGGTTGCCCATCAGCCCCTATGCCGGTGGCTCAGGGATGTGAGAGCACATACCCGTCCTCCCTGGCCCACTGGTCCTGCCCTGCCCTGCCCCTGCCTGAGGCAGCCTGGAGGCTCTGAGTAGAACAGCAGCTCTTCCCCGGGCTGGGTCCTCACTCTGCCCCATTTCCTGGAGATCTTGGGAAGGTTGTCAAAGTTGCTGGCTGGGGACCTTGAGGAATGAAGGGTACTCTCCTGCTGCAGCTCAGCTGGGAGGAGGGGAAGGAGGGACAGAAGGACAGAGGGTGGAGGACTCTCTGGGCCCATCCCTCTTCAGGAAGGAGGAGGGGAGGGTAAAGAGAGAGGCTAGGAAAGGAGAGGGCAACTGGTTCTTTCGGAGGTCTTGTCCTGTGACCTGCCCCTCAATAGAGTCCCCTGTGCCCCTCATGCTTTGAAGAGGCCAGACTTCAGGGACAGTCAGTAACAACCGTCACTCTGGTTTATTGAGTGAGTGTCACACCCCCAGCACAGAGCTTAACGCTTCACACGCGTGTTTCATGTAACCGTCACAACACCCTCCCCGGGTGGGAGTTATTGTCCCCTCTACAAAAGAGAAAACAATTTCGGGCAGAGGGGCTTGCTTGAAGTCACCCGGTTCTTAAATGACAGGGCTGGGGCTGGACAGCGAAGCCTCCTTCTTGCCCTCTGTTACCAGCTCTGCATGACTCGCTCGAGGCGGGGATGGCGCCTGCCCCGTGGAGTCCAGGGCAGGCTGGGGCAGAGAGACTGTCGCCGGGCCTTGCCTCTCTCTGGAGGCAGTGCGGACAGTGTGACCCTGCTCTGAAGGCTGCAGTGGCTTCCTTGAGGAGGGAAAGCCACTCCCCACAGAGCCGGGCCCATGTGCTCATCATCAGGGCTGGCCTGACTCCTCACCCCAGGTGTGAATGGGCCTGGTGTTGGGGCTGGAATGAGGCACTTTAATGGACAAGTTCGAATCTGTTTGTGAGCAGCGAACTGCCGCAGTCCCTGGGGCCATTTTCCACCACCAATCTCAACTATGCAACTCTGCAGATCCCCAGCACTAAGCCATCGACAGGGCAACAGGAAGGTTGTGGGAGCTCTGACAGGGCCTGGCCCCCAACAGAGGTCACAGCCCTGGCCACCCCCCGCCCTCCTCCCACGCCATGCTTGGCAGCGAGGCTCCTGCCTTCCTCCTTGAAAGCCTGCTCTGGTCTTCCGCGCATTCGTGTTCCTGGCGATCCTTGGACTACCAAGCAGACTGTTTCCTCTCTCCTGGCTGCTCGCTCTGTTGCTCCCATCACATCTGGTCACGGGTCCCTCTCCTGGGGGTGTCATGTGTGGCCACAGCCTCAGGGGTCACACTATGTGTACAACTTCAGAGCTGCATCTAAGTCCTGACTTCTTTCCCATGTTTCTAAGATTCTTCACCAAGGTGTCTCAAAGGCACCCCAAAGTCTTGCTGTCCAACCTGAACACCTCTCCCCCTGGTGCCCCCCCCTCCCACGCCACCAACAGGTCCAGAACCTCTCTGGAATTGCCTTCAGCTCCTCCTTCTCCCTAGTCTCCCAGGAGGCCCCAAGTCCTGCGTCCCTACCCCCAAGGTCCTATCTCCATCCTCCTTGAAATCCCAAGTCCTGGATCATTTGTTGCAGGAGCCTCCTGATTTTCTTTCCCCTTCCTGAAGTGTAACCCAACATCCTGAGAGATCGTCGCAAAGCTAGGCCCGGAGTGTGTTTCTTCCCAACTTAAAAACTCTTGAGGGGGTGGGGCTTGGTGACTCATGCCTGTAATCCCAGCACTTTAGGAGGCTGAGGTGGGTGGATCATGAGGTCAGGAGTTCGAGACCAGTCTGACCAACATAGTGAAACCCCACTCTACTAAAAATACAAAAATTAGCTGGACGTGGTGACACACACCTGTGATCTCAGCTACTCAGGAGGCTGAGGTAGGAGAATCATTTGAACCTGGGAGGAGGAGGTTGCAGTGAGCCAAGATCGTGCCACTGTACTCCAGCCTGGGTAACAAGAGTGAGACTCGATCTCAAAAAAAAACACCTCTCAAGGGCTCCCCACTGGCTCCAAAGTAAGGACCAAACTTGTTATCCAGATTCACAGTCCACTCCTTGAATCAGCTCCCAACCCTGGTCTCCAGCATGGTGGCCCCCTCTTGCTCCTGCGAACCTGTGTGTTGCAGCTGTTCCAGATTTCATGCCACCACCCCCAAAGTCGGCCCTGCGCTTACTGACTCCATGGTGTGGCTTTCTCATGCCTCCTGCTTGGCATGGACAGTCCTGTCTCTGCCTATCACACTCCTGCCCTTTGTTCAAGACCCAGACACCAAATGCTCAAACCCAGATGGTGGTTAAGAGCATGGAATCTACAGCCAGATCAACCAGGTATAAGACCCAGTTCGCTTTCCTCTAGATTTGACCTTTTGAGAAAGTTTTATAACCCTTCTGTACCGAGGTTTACTCATCTGTAAAAGGAAGACAATGGTAGCAGCACCTGCCTCATTGGATAGTGTGAAGATTAAGTGAGGCTACGTGTAAAGCACTTGGGACAGTGTCCGGCTTGTGGTCAGCACTGAATGTGTCAGCAGTAACACCCCAGATTATGAAGCCTCTGCTGATCCTTCTGAAGGCTCCACTGGGCCACAGCAATCTCTCTTTCCTCCATACCTCAAGCATTTTCCTTGACACCAGTAGCAATCTGTACCATATCTGCCTGGTTGTGAAATTAGGATTCTTTGATGGCGATTGGACAGTTGTCCAAAACCCATTGGATCAAATGAGAGGAGTTTACTTTTTCTTTTAGAGCCAGGGTCTATCTTGCTTAGGCTGGTCTCAAGCAATCCTCCCACCTTGGCCTCCCAAAGTGCTGGGATTAGAAGCATGAGACACCACACCCCGCCCAAACAAGGGGATTCTTATCACAAGTTTATGAGTGGGCCCTACAGTGTCTAGGGGCAGGAATGCACAGCACCTCGGGAAACCCTGGCACTGGCATCTGGAAATATTGCTTGGGTAGGTTCGTTCTCTGAACATTCATTTAATTATTCTCTCTGTAGACTGTGGCCTTGCAGACTTGGCTGGAATCTGCTGCTTATGGCACTCAAGGGTACATACCACAGTCTGACATGGAAAGATGGAATCTCCTCCTTCGTCCCAGTTCAGGCCTGACTAGCCTCTCTAGGGGCAGGGGCAAAGGGAGGGGTCATGTTATACAGAATTATTGCTGAGGGTGTCTGACTTTGGGTGAAAGGGTACATTTAAGGGGTCCATGCTAGAGACTGCAGATTGGTCCCTAGGATCTATTTCTTTCTTTCCTTTCTTTTTCCTTCCCTCCCTCCTTCCTTCCTTCCTTCCTTCCTTCCTTCCTTCCTTCCTTCCTTCCTTCCTTTTCTTTTCTTTCTTTTCTTTTCTTTTTTTCAGATGGAGTCTCACTCTGTTGCCCAGGCTGGAGTGCAATGGCACAATATCAGCTCACTGCAACCTCTGCCTCCCCGGTTCAAGCAATTCTCCTGCCTCAGCCTCCTGAGTAGCTGAGATTATAGGCACACGCCACCACGCCTAGCTAATTTGTGTATTTTTAGTAGAGTCAGCTTTTCACCATGTTGGCCAGGCTGGTCTTGAATTCCTGACCTCAGGTGCTCCGACAGCCTTGGCCTCCCAAAGTGCTGGGATTACAGGCGTGAGCCACCACTCCCGGCCTCCCCATCTTTCTCAGTAATCGAACTCCGGGATTTTGCTGTCCTAAATAAAGACTGCATTTCCCAGCCTGCCTGGCAGCTGGCAGGGCCCTGTGATTAGGTTCTGGCCAAAGTGACATTAAAGGTGGAAGAATGCCCTTCTGTGCTTCCTCTAGCTCGCTGGACTTTGGAGCCAGGCTGGCAGAGTTCAAATCCTGGGCCTGCCACCTATGAGTTGTGTGACTTTGGACAAGTTACCTCACCTTTTGTGCCAGTTTCCTTTGCAGTAAAATGGGAATAAAAAGAATATCTACATCATAGTAGATATTGTGTGAGGATTACATGAATTCATATTTGCAGAGTGAGTAGAAGGGTTCCTGGCACAAGCTCTGTAAGTGTGGCTATAATGAAGACGATGATGAGGATGAAGATGAGGACAGCAAGGCTGGAGCTCAAGTGCCATCCTGGGACCTGGAGGAGAAGCCACATGTTGAGAACAGTCTGGATCCTTCACTAGGGCTGAGCCATGACACCAGCCCATGACTGTTTACCTCTTGAGCTTGTTTACAGGAGAAGGAAGACTCTCACCTTGTTTAAAACGCCATCATGTTGGGTTTTCAGTTTGCTTGTAGCCCAATCTAATCCCAACTGATACAGGAATGTTGTAGGTTCGACACACATTCCTGTCCCCTGCACCCTGTTGTAGTTCTTTGAGATGATGTCTCACTGTTCCTACTTGGGTTGTACATTCCTTGAGGACAGAAAAGCTTCCCTCTTACAGTAGATGCCCAGAAAGTAAGTATCGAATTAATGGAAGAACAATGTGAAGATCATTCTGGTTCGGTAGACAAGGAATTCTTTGGCTAGTTGCAGAAAATCGGTGATAATAACAACAACATTTATCAAGCATAATGCCGAGCGTGCTTTTTTTTTTTTTTTCCTCCCAAGACAGGGTCTTGCTCTGTTGCCCAGGCTGGAGGGCAGTGGTGTGATCACGGCTCACTGCAGCCTCGACCTCCTGCCTCAAACGATCCTCCCATCTCAGCCTCCTGGGTAGCTGGGACCACAGGTGTGCACCAGGGATGAGGTCTCGCTATGTTGCCCAGTCTGGTCTTGAACTTCTGGACTCAATTGATCCTCCTACCTCAGCCTTCCAAAATGTTGGGATGACAGGTGTGAGCCACCACGCCCAGTGCCTGGCATTCTAAGTACTTCAAGTGCATTTTATAGTTTAGCTGTCATGACAATCCTATGAAATAAGTACAGTCAGGCCTCTACACCTGTGGGCTCTGCATCTGTGGATTCAACAAACCATGGGTTGATGATACCCTATTTGAGAAAGAAAAAAGATGGTGGAATCTGTGATAAACGTGAACAGACTTTTTTTCCTTGTCATTATCCTGTGTATATAGGCTCCAGAGTCCAGCGAGCCAGAGGAAGCAAAGAAGGGAGTTCTCCTCCCTTTAATGTCACTTTGGCCAGAACCTAATCACATGGCCCTGCCAATTGCCAGGGAGGCTGGGAAATGCAGTCTTTATTTAGGACAGCAACTATGCTACGCATATAGCATTTACATTGCATGAAGTATAAGTGATCTAGAGATGATCTAAAACACAGGGAGGATATGTGTAGGTTATGTGCAAATACTACACCATTTTATACCAGGAACTTGGATACCCTCACATTTTGGTATCCTCAGGGGAGTGAGGGTCCTAGAACCAATCCCCCATGGACACCAAGGAATGACTGTACTCTCACTGGTTCCATTGTACAAATAAGGAAACTGGGCTTCAGAGAGATGGCGGTCAAGGTCATATATGCAGCCGGTGGAGCCTGGCTCCAGAGCCCAGGATCTTCACAATTTTGCTGTGAAACCTCAAGGGCTTTTCTCCGGCAGGCTCTTTGGAAAGAAGAAGCTGTATAAGCCAACAGGAACCCATCGCATCAGAGTGACCTTGCTTCTCTTTAGATGTTGGAGATTTGTTTGGAGGGCTGAACTTTAGGGAAACAAAGGGAAATGGCAGGGTTTTCCTGAGATCGATGGAGGTAAAGACACATACAGATTATGAAGGCTCCTCTGACCCCCTAGGCCAAAGTGATTTCCCCTGTCTTCTCTGTACTTCCATGGCCTATCTCTTGACATGGCTAGCAGCTGGCCGACCTGGGTAATCTCCAGCAAAATTGTGACGTTGGTGGAGTTTGTCTTCCTTCCTCTCGTATCTGCCTGTTATTGGATTTTCAGCCTCTTATTCCTGTTTGGGCCCTCAAATGTTCTCTCAGCAAAGAAAGCTTCATTTTGAAAGACAAAAATAGAGAACACAAAACTTAATCCCCCAAAATGAAAATTTAATGGTGAGATTTTAGGCAGCAGAGATTTGGGGGCTGAGGAACTTGCTGCCTCTCTAATCATCTCGTTCTTCCCCTTCCCCTTCACCTTCCCCTTCCCCTTCCCCTCTCCCTCCCCTTCCTCTTCCTCCTCTTGCCATCTTTTTATGATTATTATTTAACCATTTCACACCCCCCCTCTCTTAGTCTGGACGGCCCACTTCCAGCGGTCCTATGTGCGGGTCACCTTGTCACCCTGGTCATCCTGGGCTCAGGACCCCCCGATGCTTTCACTGCCGGCTGCAAACCCCCTGCCTCCACATGCACACTGCCGGTCCCCCAGACACTGCTTATGTCTTTGGTTTTGTTAAACTGTTTGTTCTGAGAGGACAAAGACCACATCCAATGGCCAGGGATGTGGCTGCAGGAGTATTTACTTCAAAAGGCGTTTCGGTCTCCATGGCCTCTGAAGGCTCTTTCCACCCTGAGCCTTAAAGCATCTCAGCTCCTCCCCTGGTTCCCCCCATCGTGCCTGCTTCTGGGTTGGGTAGAAGATAGGTGCTTAGGAAGGATGTATTGCGCTGCTGCCTAACTCTTTTTGTAAGCAAGGCCGCAGGCCCCTGAGACAATGGTGGAAAAGCTCTCCTGTTTTCAAAAGTCCCTCAACAAGCAGACCCTTGGAGGCAAAGCACTTTTAGAGTCAGGGTTTTAGAATCAGAGTTTTTTCTGGGCCGCGGCACAGCCTAATCTGGTACCTGCTCTGGCACCTGCTCTGGCCTGGCTGGCCCTGGGCTCCTCTTGGTCTAGTATCTGGGCAGCCTTTTATCGGGGCCTGAAAACCACAGCTGGCCCTTCCCAAAATGACTCGACATCCAATGTGGACTCAATTCCAGACCCCCTGGCTCCAGGAGGCCCGTCCCACAGGACCAGGCCAGGGCCACAGAGGCCCCAGCTTGTCTCAGATTCACTGCTGACCAGGGACAGCCATGCCAGAAATTCTGCAAAATGCAAGCACGAGCACTCTCAAGCGGTGGCTTCGTGTTCCCACAGCCTCTCCGCCATACTCCATAATGTCCAGATGGAGTGAGCTCAGCTCAGACAGGAAAACATTTTTCCTCTTGTGACTTCTCCCCTGACTCAAGTCTACAACCACCAGGAAACAGCTTGGGACAAGGCTAGGGCAAGGAGGCAGGGCCCTTGGGGTTGGGACCAGGGAGAGCACCCTGCCACATGGAGCCTAGATCCTTGGCCTCAGCACTCCTAGAAAACATGGCTTCTCAAAGAGCCACATTCTAGACAGAGCTGGAAATGCTGACTGGGCTTGGGTTTTAGTGTGCATTGTGATCTAGGCACCCTAGGAGATGATACCCATGTTCTCAGTGCATAAACGGGACTTTTTCTATCTGCCTCCATAACCCAACACTTTGCGCCAATGGGTAGAATGAATAGAGTTGTGACTGTAGACACGGGGGAGTCAACAACCATTTCTTCACACCTGCTTGAGACCACGTGGCCTTTGCATCTTGCCAGGCATGAGTTATTCCTCTCTTAGCCCATGGAATCCATTGCCTGGCATGGCCTCCATGCCCTTGCACCATCCATGTCCTCCCCATCCACATCCCCACCATTCTCCAAGGTGGGTTCCATCCTACCTTCACCTCCTTCCTTGTCTACCCTGGAGCCCTCAGGGACCTCCTTTTATCCCTTGAGCTCTTAACTCTCAGCGTCTGCACCACTCTCATGTGGCCGTAATCCCCATTCAACATGTAATATTGTTTATCGTCTCATGTGGCTATAAAGGGCTTTGTTTGTGCCTCTTCTATTCCCAAGCACACTTTATTTTTTTTATGTAGTTATTATTTTTTTTTCTTTTTTGAGACACAGTTTCACTCTGTCACCCAGGCTGGAGTGCAATGGCACAATCTTGACTCACTGCAACCTCTGCCTACCAGGTTCAAGAGATTCTCATGCCTCAGCCTCGAAAGTAGCCAGGATTACAGGCACCCGCCACCATGCCTGGCTAAATTTTGCATTATTAGTAGAGATGGGGTTTCACCATGTTGGCCAGGCTGGTCTTGAACTCCTGACCTCAAGTGATCCATTTACCTTGGCCTCCTAAATTGCTGGGATTATAGGCATGAGCCACTGCGCCCAGCCCCCAAGCATACTTTAAATCAGCTCTGTTCAGTAGACTTCTAATGTGAACTACTTATGTACTTCAGAATTTTCAGCAGTCACATTTAAAAGTACCAAAAAAGACAAAATGAGTTTTAATATATTTTGTTAACCCAATATATCAGAAAAGGTTATCATTTCAATGTGGGATCAATATAAAAATTATTAATTAGATACTGAACATTTTTTGTAGAATGTCTTCGAAGTCTGGTGTGCATTTTATAGAAAGCTCTTCATCTGATTTAGATTTAATAATGACCTCTCCCTCTCTTCCACCTGCCAAATACCAAGCCAGAACAAGATGTAGCTCCACAAGCAGGGATTCTGGGAATTGTAGTTCCAAGCTTCTCTCAGAGCCACAGGAAGACCTTGGAAAGGGATTGTGGTGATGAGTTGACCACAGACAGTCTGGCCCGTTATTCCCCTGGGTGAGTGCTCCTAGGAGGGTGCAGGAGCCAGTTGCCAGGTGCGGGGAGCATCAGGGCTTCATGGGGAAGGAGGGCAGTGGGCACAGCAGGGGACCCTGAGCCAGCTGACCCCCAGGGGCAGAGGGGAGAGGAGCTCCCGGTGGGGGTGGGAGAAGCAGCGATGGAAGGGCACAGAAGGAGGAGAAAGGTGGGTCTCTGCGAATCCCTAAAGCATTCTGGGCAGACAGGTGCTCCAGTGTCATGAGGCGGCCAGGCCTGCACTTCAGTGACCCCCTCATGGCGGCAGGGGGAGGCTCACAGGTGTCACTCCCCCTGTCTCTGGGTGCAAAGAGGGGCTGGGGCTCTGAGCACCCCCGCTTCAATGTGGGTAGACTCAGAAGCTATAGGACCCCACCCCTCCAGAAGGCTTCCCAAGCCACTCTCCCCTCAGCCTGCACTCCTGACTTCGATGCTTGTTTGCACATGTGTGGGGACAGCTCATTTGCTGTGCTGCACGAGGCATGCCCCCACGCACAAGGAGCCTTTGGGGTCAGAGACCCAAACTGCCTTTTAAATCCCACACCATCTTGGAAGGTGCCTACACAACTGGGCTGAAGGGAGCTGGGGTGGAGGCCAGGAAGAAAGATTTGCAGGCATCAGCCCAGTCACCGAAGCTGCTCCTGTCACCCACAACCAAAGCTCTGAAAGAAGGGGCAGAAGTCCATCTGGGGCCCCTTTTCATGCCCTGAGCAGCCAACTTGTCTCATACAGACCTCAGAGATCCAAGGGACATCAGAGATCAGGCTTTTGAAAGCAGCAGCACAAACAAACACAATTGTGGGGGGGTATGAGGGGGTAGTGCTCCTGGCTGCAAGGTGCTAAGAGCTCTGGGCCACTCTGCCAGTGCCCTGCCCTAGCAGGGGTGAGGATCTGAGAGGAAAGCTGGAGCGTCCTCTTGGAGACACCCCCACCAAATTAGAACACCTGCCTACTGATGAGAATGCCAGCCTCTGACCAGTGGCTGAAACCCATCTTCTAGGCATGAATCCAGAAGTTAGATGTACCATGACCCTTCTGTTCTTTCTTAAGAATTGTGGCATTTTAGGGCTCAGCTGAGTTACGGTCTGAAGATCACCTAGTCCAAGGTTATCACCTCGCAGATAAGGAGACCAAAGCAAACGTGGAGTCAAGCTGGAGGCAGGCCTGGTCTTCTCTGCAGGGGCCTTTCCTTCTTCCCCACCTTCCCCTTGGTCCTCCCTACTGCCCTCCCCAACCCATACATTCTCCCTCTCTTTCTTTCTTTTTTTTTTTTTGAAACAGGGTCTCACTCACTCCAACCTCTGTCTCTCTGGTTCAAGCAATTCTCCTGCCTCAGCCTCCCAGACCCACCACCACACCCAGCTAATTTTTGTATTTTTAGTAGAGACAGGGTTTCACTATGTTGGTCAAGCTGGTCTCGAACTCCTAACCTTGTGATCCACCCTCCTTGGCCTCCCAAAGTGCTGGGATTACAGGTGTGAGCCACCGCGCCTGGCCACATACTCTCTTTCATTCTCTCTCAGGGCTAGAGTCTCTCCCTGATAGCCCACCTTCTAAGAGACAGTCGTCCCCGGACGTAAGCTATTTGAGCAGCAGCAGCAGCAGAGCAAGCTCGGAGTGCCTGGTGCCTCTGAGAACCTAATGAATGGCTCAGGTGTCACGTGGGGATCTGGAGAGGAACACATAGGGCAGAAAATCAGACCCCATGGGACTGTTGAGCCCTCTAAAGTCAGACCGCGGCGTTTGAAGCAATGAAACAGGGTTAATTTGGCAAGGCTGGTCCCTGGGCACAGTTTCCCTCCCCTGCTACAGTTTGTGTTTGCAATTCAAGTTTCTGGCACCAGATGGCGGCGTTGCTCTGTTATGAATGACTTGATAGTCTGAGAAGGGTTTTAAAAGTCATTCATTCATTCATTCCACAAGTATTTACTAAGTGCTTTCCATGTGCCAAGCACTTGTCTAGGTACTTTCAAAAGTAAGGGCTCGAGCACTGAACTAAACACAAAAATCTGTGCCTCCTGGGAGCTTCATTCTCATTCAGGAAGACAATGAATAGATGAGAAAAACATTTGGTGTGTTAGATAATAGGTGCTGTGGAAGAAAAAAACAAAGCAGACAAGGGATGAAAGGATGGCTGGAATGGAGGTATTGTGGATTTAAAGGAGGGGAGGGCAGAGATAATAAGATCAGGGAAAGGAGAGCCGGGCAGAGCAATGGAGGTTCTAGGCAGTGGGCAAAGCAGAGGATGTTTACATGGGAAGGGGCTTTCGAGGGGCCTTTATTATATTTGGCAGATGGGGAGACTGAGGCCCAGAGAGCTCAGTCTCAAGTGAAAAATCTGCCTCAAGTGAAATGACTGCCCAAGTGAAAATGACTGCCCAATTCTAGGCAGGCAGCCTAGAATTCCAGGTCCACCCCATCCTACCCCGCTGCCCCCGCCGCCTCCTAACCCCACCTCAGTCCTCCCTCAGTGTAGCAGGACTAGGAACTCACAAAACCCTGCTTGCTTTTGAGTCTCACCTCTGTCACCCAGGCTGGAGTGCACTGGTACCATAGGTGTGTGCCATCACACCCGGTTAATTTTTGTATTTTTAGTAGAGACAGGGTTTCACTATGTTGGCCAGGGTGGTCTCAAACTCCTGACCTTGTGATCCGCCCACCTCGGCCTCTCAAAGTGCTGGGATTACATGTGTGAGCCAGTGTGCCTGGCCTCTGGACACAGTTTCTAGTCTACCTTATTGTTACCATATGCAGTTACTGAGTTCTGGCCAATGGCTATTGGTCAGTAGTAATGTATGCCTATTCTAGGCCTGGCCCCTAACAGTTCCTGTATAATCTTCCATGTACCACCTCCTGCCCCTTCCCCATCAATGCAACTATAAGCACAAGACTCCAGAGCTCTAGGGGATGAGGACATTGCTGAAAGAAGGGGGTTCTCTATGACTGTGTGGAGATGAATACCCCATCACCCTGCTTTGGACTGTGGTGTGATTGAGTCTGGTATGTTAAGCCATTGAGATGTGAGGGTTGTTTGTTACAGCAGCTTTCTTACCCTAACTAATACACCCACCATCACGGAACTGAACCGAATACGTAGCTCGCCAGCCTCAGCTCCCAACACTACGTGGAGGACATCTGATGCTTCTGTCAACCTTTCTCTCTTTGCCTGGCCTGAAGCCCATCTAGTCGAATGCCATCACCTCACAGATGAGGAAACCAAAGCAAATATAGCTGCTCAGAGCTCCCTTTATATTCCAGGAGCCAACCCAGTTCCTGGTGAAGTTCTTTCTTTTTTTTTTTAAATTTTTTTTAGAAAAAAGATGGGATTTCACCATGATGGCCAGGCTGGTCGTGAACTCCTGACCTCAGGTGATCCACCCACCTCAGCCTCCCAAAGTGCTGGGATTACAGGTATGAGCCACCGCGCCCGACCGAAGTTCTTTCTTATGGTGCCTCCTCACCATCACCCAGAGGTAGGCATGTGAGCCAGGTGGTCATTCTGAGCACACACTCCTCCCTTCCAAGTGACTGGTTCAGGGATAGATACTTGATGCAATCAGAGTCTTGCTTAAGATTCAAGCTATGGATGCTGGAAAGAGGGTCTGTCTTCCTGTGAGATGCTGAGTGATGACCAAGAGAGCTGGAAGCTGCTGGAGGCACATTGCCCAAGGATATGAGGAAGAAGCTATTAGGGGAATGACACCAACATGTAAAGATGGCCAAAGAGCCATGGCCGGACGCAGTGGTCATACCTGTAATCCCAGCACTTTGGGAGGTCGAGGTGGGCAGATCACGAGGTCAGGAGTTCAAGACCAGCCTGGCCAACATGGTGAAACTCCGTCTCTACTAAAAATGCAAAAATTAGCAGGGCATGGTGGTGGGTGCCTGTAATCCCAGCTACTCAGGAGGCTGAGGTAGGAGAATCCCTTGAAACCTGGAGGTTCCATTGAGCCAAGATTGTATCATTGCACTCCAGCCAGGGCTACAAGAGTGAAACTCTGACTCAAAAAAAAAAAAAAGGAGCCAGAAAGAAAATCACACTCCACCATACTGTTGTTCCAATCTTGCCTGAAGCAGGTCTTTCAATGTCCCCAGTTTCAAGGGCCAGTTAGTCATCTTTTTAAAAATTTTGATTCAGTTTGATTTTCTGTCACTTAGAGCACAAAGAGTTCTGATTAATAATTATTACTGAGCCCTACTGCCAGCCAAAAAACTGGGATGAAATAGTGAGCAAATTAGCAGCCCCTAGGATCCCCTGCCCGCCACGTACAAATCTATGTGACAGGTGGATCTGATGCCAAGGAGAAGTTGCTGAGAAGTTGGGTTTCATTTTTCCACTTTCTGGGTTGCTGGCTTATCAAGATAAAGGAAGAAATATTTGCTTTTTCCTTTACCCTTCTGGAGCACCTGGCCTTTGAGTTCTTGAGGTTTGAGATTTCCTTATCGCAAGGAGGAAAGTAACCGTCTCTGGTGTGTGTTTCCGGCTGAATGGAGAAGTTGCCAGGCCTGGTGGGGTGCCCCTGTGATTTGGAAGTCCTGTGCCACTTCGGAGGTGGTAAACAAGGTGTCTGTCAGACCTGGCCAGGGACGGCCACGGCCTTGCCTTTAGGGCTTGTCAGGCTCTTTGGACTGAAGGGGAGAAGAGTTTGGGGTATTGCCGGGGCCCCAGAAATCTGCCGCCATCAAGTGCTGAGGTGGCAGGGCCTTGGTGGTGGTGGGGGCTGCCGCATGCCTTGGAGAACTGGGCCCCAGATGCCCAGGCTCAGAAACATTGAGCAAGGTCCCCAGGTCAAGCCTGCCTCGAAGTCACACTAATCCCTCTGCTGTCTCATGGGCAGCACCAGGGACAACCATGGTTGACAGTTAAGTTCCTACTGTGTTAAAACGCATATGTTCATGGGTGGGGTAAACTCTGGGGTCTTTCCATAACCTTCTTCATCAACTTCCTATAACCTTGACAAAGGAGGGTTTTAGCCAGATGCAACTTAATGTGGAATGTTTGAGAAATGTAACATTTCTTGAAACCTAAATTTTGTGGCATGATATAATTTGTAATATATTTGATTACAAATTGTTGCAAATGCTGAGGGGAAATGACTGGGCTCCATGAATCCGTATAACAGGAGGATCTGATCAATTCAGGGCCATAAATGATATTTTCTGCTCAGAGGGACTAGCTCTAGAAAACCTCCTAGGATGCAGATTATGCTTCAGTGAAATGAAGTTTTGTTCCCGAAAAAGAATTTTTTTTTTTGAGTTGGACTTTCACTCTTGTTGCCCAGGCTGGCGTGCAATTGCACCATCTCAGCTCACCACAACCTCTGCCTCCCGGGTTCAAGTGTTTTCTTGCCTTGGCCTCCAGAGTAGATGGAATTACAGGCATGTACCACCATGCCCGGCTAATTTTGTATTTTTAGTAGAGATGGGGTTTCTCCATGTTGGTCAGGCTGCTCTCAAACTCCTGATCTTAGGTGATCCACCCGCCTCGGCCTCCCAAAGTGCTGGGATCACAGACATGAGCCACCACACCCAGCCTTGAAATTTGTTTTTTACCAAATGGTAATAACCACTTATTATATGCAATTGCTTCAAGCTCTCTTGAGCCTCACTGTTCAACATCCCAGAGGAAGGGAGGCCCCTCCTGCATCCACAGACCAAATCTAAAGCAAGCCTCTGGTTGGTATCATCAGGTCACCTGTCCCTCTCTGAATCAGCCAGGCCAAGAGGGTTGCATGCTTGGAATGGCCAGCCTAGATCCCCTTATTCAGTCCCCACAACCACCTCCTGGGGTAAATGTCATCAGCCCTCATTTTGCAGATGAACAACTGATGTGGAAATGGGTTCATTCTCTCTTCCAAAGTTGTGGTGGACAACCTCACCAAAGTTATCTCATCACATCTTGAGACTGGGTTGTGGGGAGTAGGGATGGAAAAGATTCTGAGAAAAACTTTTCATCTCCAATCAAATAAGAAAAGCACATAAAGAAAGCTCTGGCCACACTGACCATCACCCTACATCCTGACTTTGGAAGGAGACTTAAGAAGATGTGATATCCGGAGCTGTGGCAGCCATCTTGAGACCATATGGGGATGATGGAGAGAATTTAGAGACATTGGCATCTTGGAGTTGCAAAGCCAACTTGAGAATTGCCTGGCTCTGGACTTCTTAGTAGGCAACCAGTCACTTTTCTGTGGTTTAAGTCCCCGTTAGCTGGAGTTTCTGTTACTTGCAGAAAGACACACAAGCTCTATTAGAGGCCCTGTGAGGGTTGGTGGGCTGGCATCATCCTTAGAGTACAGAGGGGACCTAGAGAGGGTAAGGACTTGCCCGAGGTGTCCTGGTGTGGAAGAATGTGCTCTCTTAGGGAGTGGCTGAGCAAGGGGTAGGTGGTTAGGACAGGGGAACCCCTGGGGCAGGGTGGGACAGTCTGGGATACCAGGAGAGGAGCAGCGAGCCAGCAAGTTTCTCAGCAGGAGGAACCTGTAGGCTTGGAGTTGGAGAAGGCACAGGGAAGGTTTGGGGGACTTCGGCCAGAAGTGCACATGCACACTTGCAGGTGAAACAACAAAGGCAGAGCCCTTCCAGCAGCGACTTCCCGTGGCCGTGCTACAGAGAGCCTGCAGGAAGGAAGGAAAGGCAGTGGCTGGGATTGAGCTGTGACTATAAGGACCTAAATTTAGATCAGACATCCAGGAAGACACCAGGAAACTCACTAACGATGATCTCTCACTCCATGCGACACTTCGTCCTGTGCAGGCACATCCAGCCACAGTTTCTCATTTGACCCCTGAATAGTCCTTTGTGGAAGGGAGGGGTGAGAACATCAACAATGGCACAAAAACGTGTGATGAAGTCAGGGCGAGAACCGGGTCCCCTGAGCTCCCGTCCCATGAGGTTTCTCTCAGCCATCTCTCTGGACCAGCTGTGGTGCCGGCTTTCTGGTGGTGGGGGTGGGGGGTGGGGGACGTGGCCTTGATTTGTAGCACTTGCTGATTTCCACGGTGTAAATACTCCCACTGTGGCTGATTTTGCCAACATTTAAACAACTTTCTTGCAAAGTTGCTGGCATTTAACAACGGCTCTTGAAGCACACATTAGACCCTGCCAGCCACATTCTTACATCCAGTGTCCTGGCCTCCTGTCCTGTTCTCACATCCAATGTCTTGACAGGCCCATGGGCCTGTCTCTGTCCCGCCCTGACCCTGGCTTACTGTGTCAGCTCTTGGCCCTGTAAACTGATGCCGTCACGTGTCCCTGGTTTGCTGCCTCTGCTCCCCTAAGTCCTGACCCCTAAATTCCTGCCCCTGATCCCTCTTCATGCCTTGCTGGCTTGATGTGAGACCCACTCCCTCCTGCCTCAGCCATGGCTGCCTCTGGCCATTGCCCACCTCCCCAGAAGGGCTCCAATGCTTCACATAGGGATTAAGATGCTCCTCCATGACTTGGGAATGGGATGTCCATATGGCTGCAGATGAAAAGGTCCTGGGAGCTCTGATATGGTTTGGCTGTGTCACCCAAATCGCA
Organism: Cacajao melanocephalus; assembly: GCA_963573385.1. Classification (NCBI taxonomy): domain Eukaryota; kingdom Metazoa; phylum Chordata; class Mammalia; order Primates; family Pitheciidae; genus Cacajao; species Cacajao melanocephalus. The sequence continues at coordinate 159,995 of CAUYLG010030835.1, forward strand.
TGTTCAATTTCCACATGTTGTGGGAGGGACCCAGTAGGAGGTAATTGAATCGTGGGGGTGGGTTCTTCCCGTGCTTTTCTCATGATCATGAATAAGTCTCACGATATCTGATGGTTTTAAAAATGGGAGTTTCCCTGCACAAGCTCTCTTCTCTTGTCTGCTGCCACATGAGACGTGCCTTTCACCTTCCGCCATGATTGTGAGGCCTCCCCAGACACGTGGAGCTGTGAGTCCAATAAACTTCCTTCTTTTGTAAATTGCCATCTCAGGTGTGTCTTCATATACAAGCTCCTTCTGAATTTCTTTCATTTTCTGAATGCCCCACTCTTTCTGCACAAGCTCTGAGACCCCCTTAAAGACGGGCCTCCCTCCTTCCTGCCTTCTTAATTGCCACCCTCTCCTCTACCTTGATTCATTTATTCTCTTTCCTTCACTGAGAGAGACATCCCAATGTCCCAGCCTGACCCCCAGCTCCTCCAGCTCTCTGGGACCCTCTGTCCATCCTAACCCTCCCCTCCAGATCCATCCATCTGGAGTCTGTTGGCCTATGCACCAACCTACTCGGTCTCCTCTCTCTGCCTTGATTAAAGTCTTAGTGCTGTCCCACGACCCAAATCCGAACTACTACTACCAGGGTTTAGGTCAGTCCCACCACCTTCCAATCCCACCCCTAAAGTCCCACTGGCGCTTCTAGCCCAACTCCTCAGCATGCTCAAGTATCACTTCCTCCAGGAAGCCCCCTCTGACCTCTTCCCCTCTTTTCTCGAAGCTGAGTGTCCTACCTGTGAATCCAATGCAAATCTTGATTATGACTCCTCTCCTACTAAGAAACAGCCCTTGACTCACTGGTCTCTCCCATCAGGCCATGGTTTTGTGGGAGGAAGAGCTATGTCAGTCTGCCTTGGAGCTCCACACTGTTTTTGACCCATGGTAGGTGCCGGCTCCTGTGGTGAATGGTCATTCCTCTTTTAGCATGCTAAAAGCACTTCCTGTGGGAGTGCCTCCCAGCTCCTCTACTTGAGTGGAAGTTTCTCAAGGCCAGGACCCCATCCCGTTCCTCAGGTCCCATCCCGACACATAGCTTCAGGCAGGCCCTACTGCTAGATGCCACAGAGAAGCCAGGCAGGGTCAGGGCTGTGCCCTGTTTCTCTAGGCACACCTGGCGGTTGACTGATTAGTCTCAAGAGGCAATTAAATTTAAGAGAGGCTTTTCACCTCACAACTCCTCACCCTATCTGATTATGATGTTATACTCTGTGGAAGGGCAGAGAGGGGCAGTCATTAAACGACAAACATTTGGGCCAGGCATGGGTGGCTCACGCCTGTAATCCCAGCACTTTGGGAGGCTGAGGCAGGCAGATCACTTGAGGTCAGGAGTTTGAGACTAGCCTGGCCAACATGGTGAAACCCGTCTCTACCAAATATAAAAAATTAGCCAGGTGTGGTGGCGGGCTTCTGTAATCCCAGCTGCTCAGAAGGCTGAGGCAGGACAATTACTTGAATCTGGGAGGAGGAGGAGGTTGCGGTGAGCTGAGATTGTGCCACTGCACTCCAGCCTGGGCAACAGAATAAGACTCCCTCTCAAAACAAAACAAAAAACAAACAAAAACAAACGTTTGAAGGGGCTGTGTACGGTTTGGGAAGCCAGATGGCAGGATAGCCACTTTGTTTTTTGATTTTTATTTGAGACAGGGTCTTACTCTGTTGCCCAGGCTGGAGTGTAAGGCTTACTGCAGCCTCAACTTCCCAGGCTCAAGCAGTTCTCCCACTTCAGCTTCCCAAGCAGCTGGAACTACAGGTGTGTGCCACCATGCCTGGCTAATTTTTGTATTTTTTGTGGAGATGGGGTTTTGCCATATTGCCCGGCTGGTCTCGAACTCCTTCGCTGAAGCAGTCTTCCACCTCATGCTCCCAAAGTGCTAAGAGTATAGGTGTGAGCCACCCCATGTGCCCCCTTCTTTTTTTGGTGCAGATGAGGTCTCACTATGTTGCCCAGGCTGATCTGGAGTTCCTGGGTTCAAATGATCCTTCTACCTTGGCCTCCCAAAGTGCTGGGACTACAGGTGTGTGCTACTGTGCCACGCCAGGCCAGCCACTTTGAGCAAAGGCAGCAAGACTGGGAGGTGGGTAGGCCAGCTCCCAAATGACCCACCCCACTCTGGGAGCTGGAGCTCCACTGAGGGGTCAGAGCTCAAAGGGATCTTTAAATTCATCTAGGGGGCTGTAAACAGCTCATGAGGGTGAGGTAAGCCCCCTCCTCTGACCCCTCTACCCACTGAGCAGCCTCCTTAGCAGGGAATATGGACTCCAGCTCCCAGCTGGAACCCACGAGCAGAAATGTTCTTTTGGTTTTCCTGTTGGAATCCCATGAGCAGGAATGTTCTCGTGGTTTTCCTGTTGGAATTCCATGAAAAGTGCTTTCATTCTTTGAGGCTTGTGCCCCTGAAGTTTCAGGGGCATGGAGTCCTGGGGGATTCCCAAGCCTGGCCCCTCCCAGGCTTTGCCCTTGGCCTCTGGGCGTCTCATTAGCATGGACACCTTCTGAAGAAGGAACTCTTCACCACATATGCTGCTGCCACTGCCAGGATTTCTGAGCTAAGCTGTGGTTGTTACTATCCTACTACTATAAACTGGGTCCACCGGAAAGTGGCCAGCCCTGATCTGAGGTGAGGAGGTGGGATGGGGTAGTGGTTGAGGGAGCCATACTGCCTCAATCTGAATCTTAGCTACTTGCTAGCTGGCCATACCATGACCCAAGACGCTCTACGCCTCCGCTTCCTCATCTGAATGATAATAGAATCTATGCGGCAGAGTTGCTGATGGGGATAAATGAGATAATTTTCCCATTACTTGTCCCTGAGCCCAGGACTAGGCTGTACTTGCCACACCTTGGTGTGGTCCAGCTACTTCCTGCCTTCAGCTGACCGAATCTCTCCTTTTCCTTCTCTATGCCTCATCCATCCCATAACTTCTTATTCCTGGGACCCCTTCTTGCTCCGAAGAGCTCCATCCAGGTGTCAAGGGTCACAGGCCCTTGGGGTAGGAGCCCACTCACCAGAAGATACCTCTCCTGGCATGCTTGGCTGGCTGAGGGACCTTCTTTGGGCCTCGGATGTTTGAGGAAAGTGGCCAGGGGCCCAGGCCAGAGCAAACTGCTTAGGTGACATATCTAACGTTACTGAGGCTCGGCTCCTGGGATGGTGGCTCAGTGAGTCCCACCATGGTCCGTCAAAGACAGCAGCCGGGAGAGCTGCCCCAGCCACTTCCCCTCCCTCCTCCATCTTCGTCTAAATCCCCATCCTCATCTTCATCCTCGTCTCCTCATCCCCGCCTCTTCCTGTTCCTCTGGGCACTTGCATATTTACTTTCTTTCTGAAATCCACAAAACTCTCGTTAGGCAGTGGAGCATAGACCACCTTCCTCATTAGGGAAGAAACCGACACCCAGAAGGAGTAACAATGCTGGCAGCACACCTTTTATGTTAATGTACACATTTTTGGAATAGGTAAATCCAAAACCCTCACATGGATGACGAATCTGAATTGTTAAAGAAGTGTACAGTAAAGAGTCCTGCTCCCCTCCCCTCCCCTTCCACATCCCCACCTCCCACGAGGTAACTCCGTTTGCTAGTTTCTTCTACATCTCCCCAGAATGTCCTTATGTAAAATCCAAGCAAAAATGGCCATGTGGTCTGATCTCTCCGCTTCCCACCCAGAGGGGAGCATGCTATACATGCTGTTGTGCTGTGCTTTTCCCCACAGAATCTCTTCCCATCAGCCCCTAGAGGGTGTCTTCATTCGTTTTATGAGCATTGACCACCTGCATTGAGTGTCTGTGGCGCTTGGGCATTGTGGTAAGAGATCTACGTGGGTTACCTTATTTAATCATCACACAAACCTAAATGCAGAGTGTGCTAGAATCATCCCCCTTTACAGACAAGAAAACTGAGGACTGGAGAATTTGATAGTGCAGGTCATATGCCATCTAGTTCCCGAAACGGCACTCCTTGCTGCCATGAGGTTCTGGTAGGGCCAGCCTCTTGATATTTATTTATTTAGAGATGGGGTCTCGTTTGTTGCCCAGGCTGAAGTGCGGTGGTACAATCTTGGCTCACTGCAACCTCTGCCTCCTGGATTCAAGCAATTCTCCCTGCCTCAGGCACCCCAGTAGCTGGGACTATAGTCGCATGCTACCATGCCTAGGTTAATTTTTGTATTTTTAGTAGAGGGGGTTTTACTATATTGTCCAGGCTGGTCTTGAGCTCCTGACCTCAGGTGATCTGCCCACCTTGGCCTCCCAGAGTGCTGGGATTATAGGCGTGAGCCACCACACCTGGCCTCAGCCTCTTGATTTTTATCCAATCCCCACTGGGTGGTTTGAATGCAAACACTAATCGGGTTCAGCTGAAAGCCACAGTTGAACCAGTGACCTTAGATTGTTGATGAACACACACCAATTGCACCAATTCACTACGCACAAAAGGAACAGCTCAGAATGCTATCTAAGTAGTTACAGATATGTGTCATAGTTTCACCAGATTCCCAATGTGTGAAAATGATTATCCTTATTTTCTGGATGAGGAAAATGAGGCTCAGAGAATTTAAGTCAGGATTGCAGCTTGGGTCTTGGGACTTCCTCTCAGTGGCCCCCATGGTTGGCTCCCCTTCTCCTACCTTGGCCCCTGAGGTAGGGGAGGGGTTGGCTGCCAGGGCCCCTCTCTGAGGGGAAAGTAGTGGGGTGGGCCTGGGTCCCCAAACGGCCACAGTGGAGGCAGGGCAGGCCCTGGGTCAGCCCAGGTGGGTGGGAGGAGGTGCCATTGAAGGCTGGTGAAAAAGGGATGAAGTGCTGTCCCTTCCTTCCCAGCTTGGGCCTCCTGCGACAGAAAGGCCTCAGGCCCTGGTGGTGATCCTGGGGGCGCTACAGCAGCTGCTGAAAGTGACTCTTCACCAGGAGCTGGTCCTCGGGGACAGCCAGCATCATGGCCTCTCCCTGGTTCCCTGCTTGCCCTGGATGTATGTTGAGGGCTAGGGGTGGGCTGTAAGCCCCAGCTGCTGGCTCATCTGGTGGCCACTATGTTCCTCTGGGTTCGGCTTGACCATCCCATCAAAAGAAAAGCATGGCATGGGTGGGGAGGCTTAGAGCTTGGCAGGAAACTGACCTCAGCTCTCAGAGTGGAAAGCCCTGCAGCCAGGGAAATCTAGCAGGAGGGGTGGGGTCCTTCGGGGGTCCTTGATACAATCAACACTGGGGGCACCACAAGTGGGCCAGGGTGGTCTTCCATCCAGCTTAGGGGCATATGGATTCCTTCCCTCGGACTCCTCTGCCTGTCCCCTCGGCTCTCCTTCCCAGCATTCACAACCCTGCCTGTCCCCTCAGAATGCCTGACTCCACACCACACGCATTAAAGCTGCCATCGATACTGCCCTCACAGTGTGCCAGGCATTTGCCAAGTATTTTATACACACCCACACCCACACCCACACACACACACACACTATGTCAGTCAATCCTCACAATATCCAAGTGAGAAAGGTATCATTACTATTGTCTCCACTTTACAGACCAGAAAACTGAGAAGTGAAGAGTGTAGGGAAGGTCTGTGTGGCTCTGGCCAGGCTGGTGCTGGAGGACCTCTACCCTCTCAGCCCCAAGGACATGGGCATGGTGTTGGTGGAGAAAGGAAACGGCTCACTCTGGGGTGGGGGTCCCTCATTCTGGTCCTTTTGAGCAGTCACTCTTCTATCTGTCCTGATGGTCGTGGCTGGGAATGGGGTCAGCAGAGAAGAGCTTCCTCCCTCTTCTTCCTTTATGTCTTCCATCTCTGCTTCCTCTCTACATCTTTTTCTTTCTCCATTCTCACTTTATGTTTCTTTCATCTGCATCTCTCTGCCCCCCCGCCCTCCGTGTGTGTCTCTGTTTCTGTCTTCTCTCTCTTTCTCCCCAGGGTCTTGCTCTGTCACTCAGGCTGGAGTGCAGTGGCACAAAGAGGCTCACTGCAGCCTCGACCTCCTGGACTAAAGCAATCCTCCCACCTCAGTCTCCCAAGTCGCTGGGATCACAGGTGCGCAGCACTATACCCAGCTAATTTTTTAAATTTTTTGTAGAAACAGAGATCTCACTGTGTTGTCCAGGCTGGTCTCAAACTCCTGGACTCACGCCTAGGCCTCCCATAGTACTGGGATTACAGGTGTGAGCCACCACTGTGGGCTGGATACTTTCAGCCCCAGCCTAGGCAGACGCACCTGACCAGCACCCTCTCAGCCCTCTATCTGCCTCTGGGTGCACCTGCTGCACAGAGCATCCCAACCCATGGACTTGGGGAGATGGACGGCTATCACAAAGCCATTTCTCTGTGTGTGACTTCTCACACTCTTCTATTAGGGATGCCCCGTTGCTCCCATCACACTGGGACCCCCAGAACAGGGTTTGTGCCTCCCCCACCAGTTGGAGACACTACCCCTCTCCTTGAATCCTCTCTCTGCCCCCCCTCACCCTTCCCTGTTTTGCCTTCCCCTCCAAAAGGAGGGCCCTCCTTTGGGCCCTCTGGATCTGGGGCTGTGTGCTTGGTGTTGGCCAGCACAGAGCAACCAGGGGCTACTTCCCAGCCACACCCAGAGAGAGCTCCTTGGAGGGCAGAAGGGCAATCCAGGGAAGAGGTCAGCCTTGCAGAGTGTTGCTTTTGTGGCTTTTCTGAAAGCTGCAAAAATGTGGCTTTGTCTAAGCAAGTTAAAACGAAAAAATATCAATGGTACCTCCCACAGATGATACTGTTGCTCAGCCTCGTGGAGCCGCAGTTGGTAGACAAATAACACATTAAAAATAGCCTGTGTTTCCCAATCGTATGGCCTCTGGGGGCTGCAGGGAGAGGTCTTGGCTGAGCGGGGTTTTTTGGCCCATTGTTTGCCTGCCCTGGGTTAGGGGTGGGCGTGGGGGCTGTTAGTAGGCACAGCAATTCCCGGTCAAAGAAGGGAGGAGGGCGAGTTCTTGGCGAGGATGAGCAAGATAACGCGCACTTGAATGGAGTCGCTGTTTGATGTTTATTTTTCCTTTCCCAGGCCAAGAAATATAGCACACTCCATTTTGAACTTCAGTTTCCACCTACCTTTTCCCCCAGCCTTTTCTTTTTTCTGAAAGTATGCAAGGGAGACTGAGATACAAGGTCTTATTTCCATCTGGGCTCTGGCCCAGGAGCCTCGACCAAAAAGTTACTTAAGTCATATTTCCATCATCTGCAGATGGCTGTGTATTTATTTCTCACCAAAGTAAAATCCCAAATGGACTGCAGATATTTGCACGAGTCAAAACTGCTTCCTCCTGGCAGCACTAGGAAAGGGGCTTTGATCCTTCTGAGAAAACAGAAATGTTGGCCCCGGCCCGGAGATGATGGTGCATTTGGGGTTCCCATAACCACCCAAGATCCAAGCCTTCCCTGATGGGGTGAAGTGGGTGGACTCTGGGGGCTAGAGGGACCATATCCCTGAGATGGACACAGGGCTTTCAGATAAGCAAGCTAGAGGCAGCTGAGGGATGGGGACAGAAATCAATGCAGGTGGGGTCACCGAGCAGGTGAGTGACCCAGAGTAACCCTCTGGAGGACCAGCCACCATCTGAACTCTGTGAGCAAGTCTGTGTGTGGAGAAAAAGCCAAACTGTGGAAAATTACTTGGGCAAAACCCGCTGCTCCTGGACACAGGGCCTGCTGTTAGGCCTGTGTCGTCGGCCCCGTTTTTTCCTTTGCGCCCTCATCCCCAGGGCGCTGAGCCTGGCACAGGGAGACAGGCGTGGCCTGATATGCCCAGGCTGGTTCAGCCCTGGGTCAGGACGGCCCCCCAGGTTGTGCTGTGGCAGGGCCTCTCCTGGCCACCAGGGGCGCGCTCACCCCCAAGGCAGAAATCCATTCAGGACTCACCGTCCCCCTCCCCACGTCCCGCCTCTTGGCTCCCAGAAGGAGAGGGTCTGAGTGAGCATGACTCCCGAGTAGGGGAGGGCCCCTTAGGGCTGAGGGGGGCAAACTGGTAAAGGTAAAGAGAATGGTAGCCAGCTGAATGCCTACAGCTTGCTTTCCGATCGCTTTTCTCCTCTCCACGTTCCTGTGGCGCGTTTTGGGACGTCCAGTGCACATCTGCAGTGTTCCCTCTGCTTCTTGGCTTCCATTTTCCTCTCTTTTGGCTTCAGGTATCCCGCCCAACAGTGCTGCTCTCTGTCAAGGGGATCCTGTGTTCCCGTTGCCATGCGTCATAAGACTTCAGATGCGCTCCTGTAGCTTTGGGAAGGGGCATGCGAGCCCCTGGGGGAGCTGAAGGCTGTGTAGAGTAACAGGGATGAGGCGGAATACTGCAGGTGCCACTGTGCCACTTCCAGAACTTTCCAGGCTTCCTCAGGGATATCCTTCCTGAGACCCTTTCCTTAGCCCCATACAATCCCTCTTCGGCTGGGGATGTCTTGCCATCATTCACTACAGGGCCAGAGCGGGACCCTACGCCCAGGGTCTGAATTTCCAGGTGGAGCCTCCCCTGGTAAATTCAGCACCACTTTGCAGGGAGCTGGGACTCAAGGTCTCTCGGCTCCTGCCTGGTTCTTGCCATTGGCATCTCTGGCTCTCTTTGGGTCCTTTCTCTCCAGGTCAGCAGGCCCTCCTCCTCCCTCCCCTGCCACATCTTGGCTCCACACTCTGTTTTCCTTTAGGGCTTGCTTTCAAAGAGCACCGAACTGGCCACTAGCGCCTCTGGCCTGGCCCACCTTGAAGCCTGACCCTGACTCATGGTCCTGGTCCCGACAGGACGTGGTTCACACCGGTTTAGAAAACTCAGGATGGTAAAGTCACAAACCATCTGCACACTCTTCTTCCGCCCCAGACGTTATTTATGTGTGTGGCTTTGTGTTCGTTGCTAAATGTGGCCTGTGTGAAGGCTGTTAATTAACCCTTTGAGAAACACGCTTCCCATCGGGGCAGGGACAGGAACCAGGAGCATGTTTCTAATCACTGAAGATTTATCCTGCTTCAGACGGGGCATTTAATGAAGGCAGAGGAAGGGGCTGGAGGAGATGCCCTCCGCAGTGGTTTAAAGAAAGCCCGTTTTGTACACACAGATTGTCAGAAGGGCAGGAAATTCTAAATCAACTGTGATCCTGGGCCTCAGGGAAGGGGCAGGGGCCTGTGGGTTGGGAGGAGGCCTGGGGGCACAGGCTGGCTGTCAGGAGGTAGGGCCAGGCAGCTCTCCCAGGATGAGCTGTGTAGTCACTCATCCCTTTGGCCATCTGTAAAATGGGACTGTGTCTCACCTGCCTCCTCCAGGGAATCCATGGACGGACAGTGAAACAGAGCTGGAGGAGCACTCACAATACAGACCGTCATCAAAGAGTGATCATGACTATGCTGTGGGTACCTTGGGAGGTGGGTGGGGGTGATAAAGTAAAAGGTGGGACTTTCCCTCCCAGTGGGAGAGGGGGAGCTCTGGGGTCAGGATGTTGATAAGCTTTCCAGCGGGGGACCTCAAGTCCCTCCCCTGTAAAATGAGGGGCATTCTGGAATCTTCGCAGCTGACTGTAGGATTATGGGTTTCCTGACACTGAAAACAACCTTTCTCCTGAAGAAGGAGAAATCCACTTTTGGGTTTCACACCTCCTTGGTTTCCCAGCCCAAGGCGCATGGCGGTTCCCACCCTTCCCAGAAGCACTGAGGGTGGTGCTGGCTGGAGGGGCCAGGGGAGGAGGGCAAGCGGGAAGTCCCACGGCATCCCAGCTGGGCGTGGGGCTGAGGGATGGAGTGGGCCACCGAGACCCGCTGATATTTATAACTGCGACTCTTTACATTCTGCATAAAGGCCTGCCTAAAAAGCACCATTGAGAGAGGGCTCAGACGCCCGCCCGCACTCAGCCAAGCTTCCTGTCAAAGCCCAATGAGCCCCGAAAACAAAAAAATGTATTCACAGCTCTGAGCCTTCCCTGCTTCCCAGGCTTATTTCATTTGAAAATACTCAGAGTTGGAGGGAGAAAAGGAAGAGGAAACAGAGTCCAGCCTGACTCCCTAGGGACTGTGTGTTTGCTGCGAGGTTGGGTAACCTCTCGGAGCCACACATTTGCCAACTTGTAAGGTGGTTGTGAGGAGGAGGTGAAAAGATGGGTAGGAAGAACAAGGTCAGCAGGAGACGCAGCAGCGGGCCCCCCCGCACCCCTCTCTTCCCTCCTCCCTCCCTCTCCTCCATCCCTCGCTTCCACCCCTTTCTTTCCTCTCCCTACACCGGTTTCTCCTGAGGTCTGCCGTATCACTCTCTCTGCTGCCTCCCTTACTAAGATGCCCAGATGAAACCAACCTAATATCTTTCAATGATTTCACCCAGAGAGGCCCACACAGTAATGAGCCCTACGCTGAACAGAACCCAGACACCCCTATTTCAGCCAGCTGCATAGACAGTGGAGGTGTGCATGTTTCAGTTTGTACTTAGTTGGCTGTGCCTTAGCAAGCTTCCAGGGATTCCCATGCAAGCCGAAGTTTGAGGACCTTTGTGCTGGCGCAGCAAGTGCTCCCAAGCCCTCAGAGAATTTGTCCAGAGGTGAGGCCAGGGGAGGGCTGATGCTTCCTATTTGGAAGTGGCTCCTGGGGAGCCCTTGGCTAGGAAGAGCACCTGCTTTGGCCACGACCCCCCTCTCTGAGGCTTCCCCTGTGCATCTAGCCACTCAGCTGGGGACCAGGGAAGCCTACTTTCCACTCTAGGAGTCAGGATGGAAGCTGCCTCTGGGGTGTCTACACCCCTACTGGGCGTCAGCCTCCTGGCTCCCTTTATGGTGGGTCTACCTCGTCAGTCGTGAGGTAGGGAGAGGATTGGGAGTATGTCTGCAATATTTCTGGTCCACAGCCCCCTGCCCCAGCTCCCCCGCCAGGATAGTAAAGCTATCAGTGTCCCCAGCACCTGGTCTTTCCCAGTTAGGGCATGCGCCTCAATAGAACTTTCTGTACTGATGGAGATGTTCTGTATCTGTGCTATTCAACACAGTGACCATTAGCTACATGGAGACCAGGCTTAGTGGCTCACGCCTGTAATCCCAGCACTTTGAGAGACCAAGGCTAGTGGATCACTTGAGGCAGGAGTTCGAGACCAGCCTGGCCAATATGGTAAAACCCAGTCTCTACTAAAAATTAAAAAAAAATTAAAAAAATTAGCCAGGTGTGGTGGCGTGTATCTGTAATCTCAGCTACTCAGACGGCTGAGGTGGGAAGATTGCTTGAACCTGGGAGGTAGAGGTTGCAGTAAGCCGAGATTGTGGCACTGTACTCCAGCCCGGTGGAATCGGTCACAAAAAAAAAAAAAAAAAAAAAAAAAAAAGTGACTGGAGTGACTGAGGAACCAAAATGTGAATTTTCTTTCCTTTAGATTTAAATGGCTATGAGAGGCTTGAGGCTACCATATTGGACAGTGAAGTTCTGGGAGCTGCTTCCATGCCTTGGCCTCTGAGGCCTTCCTTTCCTGCACCCTTGGCATCTGGTCCAGCCCTATGGAGTCCTGTCCCATTACATAGAGGGGAAACTGAGGCCTAAGAGGGGGGTACTCTTCCGTGGATAGGAAGTGAGGGTAGGACTAGACCCCACCTCCTCCTCTGCCTTCCAGCCCAGCCCTCTGGCTAGCAGTCCCATTCGATCCTGGCCTCTGGCCGAGGTGTGGGAAGTTGAATGTGATGAAACCCAAGACCCCTTGGCTGGCGCCCAGCTGTGGTTTTGCACTTGAGCTGCAGAGCTGGGTGGAGGCGGCTGGAGAGGACTGTCAGAGGATGGGAATTCAGGCGGCCTGCCCAGCAGGCCCTGTAAGCAGGAGCTGTCCCCAAGGGGGTTTCCAGGCCAATCTGGCTTCCAGGTTCCATTGGTGTTTCCTGACATCGGAGGGCCCTGAGTGACCCAGATTCTCCTAGATGCCCCACTGTGGAGAGGGCAGAGAGGGGACCATGGAGGTGAATGAGCATGTGTGGCTGTGTGTTATCAGTGGGTGGAAGTGGGGAGGGCCATAGCACTGGCTTTTCTAGGGAGGAAACTAGCCAGCTTGCTCCACCCTCCCCACCATCACCACTGACTATGTAATTTGTGAGGCCCAGTGCAAAATGAAAATGCAAGGTCCCACGTTCAAAAATTATTAAGGATTTCACATGACATGTGTGGAGACTTTCTGACAGCAAGGCCCCTTGCAGCTGCCTTGGTCACCAGCCTGTGAAGCTAGCCCTGCCAGGATTGCCTTCGTCCTTTGAGTCCGAAAAGAACAGAGGATAGCCAGGCTCACTTTGGGAGGCCAAGGCGGGAGGATCACTTGAGGCCAGGAGTTCGAGACCATCCTGGGAAGCATAGCAAGACTCCATCTCTACAAAAAATTTAAAAATTAGCCTGGCATGGTGGTATATACCTGTAGTCCCAGCTACTCAGGAGGCTGAGGCAGGATCACCTGAGCCCAAGAGTTTGAGGTTTCAGTGAGCAATGTTTGCAAAACCCTATCTTTGAGCCAAACATAGGCAAAAGCCGCTAATTCCTCCATCCCCAGCCCCATCAGGGCTTCTGGAGACATACAGAAATGGTTCCAAGTCTCCTCCAAGACACATATTCCAGCCCCTCAAGTCTTCTCCTGGTTGGGCTGAATGCCCTTAGGCTGGGGAAAGGAGGTGGTCCAGCACTGATCCCTGCCCCAGTCAAGGAAGGGGACAGCCAGGGAATGATAGCAATGCATTCTATCCAGCGCTTCCTGCATGCCAGGTGCCTTGCTAAGGATCTCACCTGCAGTATCTCATTTGATTTTCCTGACACTCTGAGGCAGACAGTTTTGTTTGCTTCCTTTTGTTTGTACAGAAGGAAGGGCTTTCTGGGATGAGAACAATGTTCCATGTCTTGACTATGTGGTTATTACATGGGGGTATACATTTGTCAAAATTCATCAAGCTGTGCACTTAAAATCTGTGCATTTATTGTATGGAAAGTATCCCTCAATAAGGTAAATTTATTAAAGAACCCTTTTTTTTTTAGATGGAGTCTTGCTCTGTTGCCCAGGTTGGAGTACAGTGGCACAGTCTCAGCTCACTGCAACCTCGGCCTCCTGGGTTCAAGCGATTCTCCTGCCTCAGCCTCTCAAGAAGCTGGGATTACAGGCACACACCACCATGCCCAGCTAATTTTTGTATTTTTAGTAGAGATGGGGTTTCACCATGTTGGCTGGAATGGTCTCGATCTCTTGACCTTGTGATACGCCCACCTCAGCCTCCCAAAGTGCTGGGATTACAGGCGTGACCACCACGCCTGGCAAGAAGCGTATTTTTTAAAGTAAGGCACAGAGACTTTGCAAACTTGCCCAAGGTGGAGTTCCTAAGTGATAGAGCTAGAATTTTTAACTTAGGTACTCAAGAGTGGTGCCATACCTGTGCAAAGATCCCAGATAGAGGGGTTAGAAGGATAAGATTTCAGATGTAGTGGCTTCTTGTTCTTGAGCAAATTACAGTACAGGGTCTCTTAGAGCCTTGGGTTTCTCATCTGTAAAATGGGAACAAAGATAGTACCTGTGTCACAGGGTCAGTTTAGTGCTATCAGGGACATGTTGGAAGGGGGAGGACCCTGGGGAGCTGTACAGGGTGCTTATGTCCTGCTGTTCACCCTGTAGGCTGGGGCAGAGCTAAGGGGCAGCCTCCCATGTGGGTGCCCTCCTCTTCACCCCTATCAGCCCCTGCAGCTCCTTCAACCCAGGGCCCTGCCCTATTGTGAGGAAGCAGGTGGTGTAGTATATCATGGCTGGTACAGGACCCAGGGCTGCAGAGGTGGCATATAAGGTTTGGGCTCCTGTCATGGAGGGTGGTGGTCACTGATGAGCTTCTATCAGGGAGGACTGATTGAGGATTTAGAAATTTGGAGAATGGGGCCAGACGCTGTGGCTCACGCCTGTAATCCCACCACTTTGGGAGGCTGAGGTGGGTGGATCACTTGAGGTCAGGAGTTTGAGACCAGCCTGGCCAACACGGTGAAACCTAGTCTCTACTAAAAATGCAAAAACTAGCCAGGCGTGATGGCGCACACCTGTAATCCAAACTACTCAGGAGGCTGAGGCATGAGAATTGCTTGAACCTGGGAGATGGAGGTTTCAGTGAGCCAAGATTGTGCCACTGCACTCTGGCCTGAGTGACAGACCGAGACTCAGTCTCAAAAAAAAAAAAATTATGGAGAATGGGAGATGGTATCTGGAGGGAATGTGCTAAAGTCCTTGTCTTTCTTAGAAGGAGGATGAAGTTTGCTATAAAAAAAAATTATCAAGTTAAGAATGTCTTGGCCAGGCACAGTGGACTCATACCTGTAATCCCAGCTGTGAGGATGCAGAAGCGGGAGAATTGCTTAAGGCTAAGAGTTCGAGACCAGCCTGGGCAACATAACAAGACCCCATCTCTTAAAAAAAAATAAAAATAAAAAAAGTCTTAAAAATTAAGGGTCTCCACTAAAAGAATATAAATAGAATGTGTTACTTCTGCCCCTGGCCTCACCCCGGCCGTGTGTACTCCCAATGCTGGGCTGTGCTGTTTCTGTATTTACCTGTGGGCTCCTCTCCTCCCTAAGGAGCTTAAGTTATGTTTATCACATTGGTCTCCCCACCTCTGCCCAGGACCTGACACATACTAGAGCTGAATAAATGTTGATAGGTGAAGGGCTTAGAATTGGGGTTAGACTTGTCTACTCCAAAGACGTAGGCCTCAGCTCTACCAAAGTTTGCATCAGGGGTGGGCGTGATCCATTGCTCAGGTAGGAAAGTGGCCCTGGGCTCTGGCGTCTTCCTGACATAGGCCAACTTCAGTGGCTATACTCCTCTAAGTTCTGTTTTGGGGAAAATTCTGTTGTTTTTATCCCCAAGGAGCCACCTTGGTCCCCAAATCCTGATAGTACCTCCATCGTTATAACACATTTCATGGATGAGAAAGTCAAAGCTCAGAGAGGTTAAGAGACTCCCCCATGGACACAAAGCAAGGTATTGACAGAGCCAGCCCAAGAACTCAGACCTCCTGGCCCCGGTCCAGCTCCACTCTACACCCTCATTGCCACTAATGCTGTCTCAGCTCCCACCCCCTAACGTCCACCTCGGTAATGGAGCTGGGCTGGGTGGCGTTGGCTGCTGAGAGGGTCGAGGCTTGGCTTAGGTCAGCGGCTCCTGGAAATTGGGCCGTTTTCCTGGGGCGGAAATGAGAAGCAGATGTGGCTCAGAGTTGCAGTGCAGACTCATGCCGTGTCAGGGGGCTCAGGTTACAGGAGAGGACACGTGACTAGGCTCCAAAAACAGCCTGAAACCCCCAAAGCCTACACTGGGACCCAGCCTGGGCCTGGGGCGCTGAGTTCCACCCGGATCGCCTCCTGATAGCCCCTGAGAGCCTCGGGGAGCAGGTGAAATGGAAGGCGATGCGAGCGGGCAAGGCCCCGGGCCCTTGTGGCCTATTGCTCCAGCTCTGCGTGTAGGGTTGTTTCTGCTCCTCAGCTCAGAGCTGAACCCCAGCACCAAGTCCCTGTCTTTAGAAAGACATCTAGGAAGGGCAAGGGATAACATGGGGAGAAATGCCGGATGCAGGTGATAGGGGGATGGAGGAAGCAAACCACCCGGCCAAGTACGCACCTATTCAACAGTCCTGCATGGTCTGCACATGTACCCCAGAATCTAAAGTACAATAAAAATAAAAAAGAAAGAAAGACACCTAGGAAGGGCAAGGCACCTCCTATTGGGGTTGCCAGCAGCCTCCATGCCCAGGGCTGGCTTGATGCCTATGCTCAGGCCACCAGAACACCTTTGGCAGTCTTAGGTTGCACCACTTTGCTTCAAATCTTTGGGGTAAGGGATTGGCCCTGGTCACAGTTCATGCTTCTCTTGGAAACCATCAAGTCTTATGCAGTATTCAGGCAGCCTCTCTGGAGTGACGATGAATATCAATCCCTTCCAAACTGGCAATGAGGACTGGACCCAAGGGGAAGGGGGTGAGGCAGGATTCCAGAGAGAGTGAAGTCCTGGCACAGGTGAGAAGTCCGGGAACAAGTTGGCAATGCTATCATTTGGCAGAGGGATCTCTGACCTGCGCAGCCCCTGAGTCTCTCCCTTGGCCAATGGAGCAAGGCCCCATTCATTAGTTTATTCAATAGATGGTCTTCTTGCATACTCAGTGTGGCCAGGCCTTGGCTAAGCCCTGAGGATCCAGAGGTGACTGAGCATGAACTCAGTCACCAGGACCCCCCGACTCCCGAGGGGGCCCCCACAAAAACCAATGAACAGCTTTAATGGATGGATTGGCTGCTTGGTCATTGAGTACACACCATGTGCCAGCACGCTGCTGGGCTCATAGGAGCCACCGGTGAACAAAATAGGCAAAGAACCTGCCCTAATGAAGCTGCCACTTTTGCAAGGGAGATGGACTATAAAAAATAAAAATTAAAAATCAGTTAAATAATATGTTTAGAAGGTGATGAGTGCTATGGAAAGAGAAAAGTGAGGCAGGGGGAAGAGGGCCAGGAAGTAGGGGCCAGTTGCACTGGTGCCCAGGGCAGGGAGGGTGGGCTTCCCAGAGAAGGCGAGACTGCAGCAAAGACATGAAGCTGGTGAGGGAGACGAGGATGGTGTCTGGGGATGTGCCAAGGCCCAGAGAGAGGAGGGGCCTGTATGTTCAGGGCTTTAAGGAGGTAGGTGCAGCTGGGGCAGATAGAGGAAGGAGAGTAGGAATGAAGGTCCAAAGGGAAGAGGGGCCAGACAGGGAGGACTCAGAGGCCACTGTGCGGTTTTAGCTTTGACCATGAGTGAGATGGGAGGCGCTGCAGGGTTGTGAGCAAAGAGATGTGTATTGACTGGCATTTTCTTTCCTTTTTTTTTTTTTTGAGATGGAGTTTCTCTCTTGTTGCGCAGGCTGGAGTGCAATGGTGCAATTTTGGCTCACTGCAACCTTCACCTCCTGGGTTCAACCAATTCTCCTGCCTCAGCCTTCTGAGAAATTGGGATTACAGGCACACGCCACCACGCTCGGCTAATTTTTTTGTATTTTTAGTAGCGACAGGGTTTCTCCATGTTGGCCAGGCTGGTCTCCAACTCCTGACCTCAGGTGATCCACCTGCCTCAGCCTCCCAAAGTGCTGGGATTACAGGTATAAGCCACCAGGCCCAGTCTTTGACTGGCATTTTCAAAGGACCACTTGGGCTATTGTGTCCACAGCAGACTGGAAGGGGCAGGGGCAAGGACAGGGGGCAGTCAGGAGGCGACTTCGACAGTCCAGGCCAGAGGTGAGGGTGCTGCAGCCAGGCAGAGGATGGGAGAGGTGCCTTGGGAGAAACTTGAATGTGGTCCCAGGGTAACCTGGAGAAGGGAATGATGAACTCTGACTAAGGACGTTTTCCCTGGGGAGGTGACTCAGGCAGGATCTTGAAAAATGAGTTCAGCAGGACTGCAGGGAGCTAGAGCATTCCAGCCCTGTGTGTGACAAGGGCCAAAGCCAGAGGGCACCAGACCTGGGTAGGGAGCTCTGCAATGCTTACCTCGGCTGCAGCCGGGTGCAGGGTGCTTGGGCCAGGCCAGGGAAGGATGGAGCTTACTGCTCTGCCCAAGGGTGTGATCCTATGGGTGCTGGGGAGTTGGTGACGGGTTTTCATCCTGAGGTTGCAAATCCACAAGACTCACTTTCCAATCAAGACAAGTCCCCTGGTTGCCATAAGGGGTTGGAGGCAGGTGTAGACAGGAAGACCAGGTGGGAGGGAGAAGGTGAGCCCCTGCCCATCAAGAGGGAGGGGTAGTTAGAACAGAGGGCCAGAGGAAGAGGGATTGGTGGAGAGAGGCGCTGTCCTGGGGAAGAGGATGAGTCAGTTTGGGATAGCTGCATTGGGAAATCAGATAAGAGTCTGGAACAGCTGACAAGGTGTTCGCAGCCCAGATACCCATCTAAGAGCCTGCAGGGACAGAAGGCAGTTGAAGCTGTAGAAGTCCACCAGCTAGGGGCATCTCCAGTTGTTTATTTATTTTTTTATTTTGAGGAAGAGCTGATTAGAAGTAGGCTCCCTCCTCTTGGCCTCACTCCGAAGGCCTTTGAGAGATGGGGTGAGAACAATTGTTCTTGAGAGTAAACAAGGGATCGTCCAGAGTGGGTGGGTTCCTCTGGATAATGCTGAGAGGACACAGACAAGGGTTCCCTGAGCAGATCCCAGGTCACCCTAAGGTGTTTGTGGTATATGTCTAGTATGTCTGGGGTCTTGGAATCCGGGTCTCTGCATACATGTGTGTGTGCTTCTGGTATGCATGTGTTGTAGAAATAACACTTACAGGCCAGGTGAGGTGGCTCACGCCTGTAATCCCAGCACCTTGGGAGGCTGAGGCAGGCGGATCACCTGAGGTCAGGAGTTTGAGACCAGCCAGATCAACATGGTGAAACCCTGTCTCTACTAAAAATACAATTTAAAAAAAAAAAAAAAAAAAAGCCAGGCCTGTTGGCGCATGCCTGTAACCCCAGCTACTCAGGAGGCTGATGCAGGAGAATCGCTTGAACCTGGGAGGTGGAGGTTGCGGTGAGCCAAGATCGTGCCATTGCACTCCAGCCTGGGCAATAAGAGTGAAGCTCCATCTCAATAAATAAATAAATAACACTTATAAAATAGTAAAGAGATGTATTTTCACTTCCCATAATTCTCGTTCTCCTGTGGCCTTTCAGGGTGAAGGCTAAGGCAAGGTTCACTGCTCAGGGAAGTAAGCGTAGGGTGGAACTGAAGCAAGTCATCCAGGATGGATGAGGCAGGATGGGACGGAGAGATGCAGTTACTGAGCAGCAGGACTCAAGGAAGAGAAAAGGTGGGAAGCAAAAGTCAGCTCTTTTCCTCACCCCGGACGAGCCTGAGAGGGCTGCATGGGAGACACCCCAGCCACATTTGTGGGTAAATCTCACTGCATGGGGTAGGTGGAATTTGACTCTCAGATTACAGCTATGGGGAATTTCAGCGAAGTCCGTTAGCAAAGCAGTAATTGAGGAAGGTGTAACACAATATGGCACTGCCCAAGAGGTGGTTTAGAAATGTCTGAGGAAGCAGTCTAGGAAGTGGCTCATGAAACTCTGCCTCTTCTGGAGGGGTAGAATGCGGCCATGCAGTCCTAGGTCCCAGGGAAAGGGTAGAAATCAAGGTCACGGAAGTAGGATTTGCACCACCAACCTTGTACGGAGGCCACACACTTCAGCAATACCCCTCTCCATCCCCAAGCACCACCACTATCACCAGGGAGCCCCAGGGACCCCCAGGGACCAGGCCTGACCAGCCCTGTCCCATCGTGTGTGGGGAAGAATGCAAAGCACTCCACACCAACCTTGAATTCCTCTTCCCACCACCATGAGGCCTGTAAATGTCTCTCTGCACTAGGACATTCTCTTGCCTAGCGCAAGAGAGAATGGGGAGAAAACGCTGGAAACCTGAGTATTTTACTGAAAGGAGGCTTGGTTAAACATGCAGAAATGGAGAAACCTACGGTGGGCAAGTTAAAGATTTCTTTCTTTTTGTTTTGTTTCTCATTCATTCATTTATTTATTGCCTGTGGACAGCAGGAAGTATCTCATTAGATCAAGATAAGAACAGTACAAGAAAAATCAAGCAAGACGCAGGTTTTACTCACCTTGTTTGAGTTGTAGTGTGTGGTTTTCAACTCTACCACATACGCGTCTGCACAGGCTTGTCTGGCCAGCTTTGTACTTTCAATCTATTTGTGAGACCTTTCTTTGAGATTCGCTGTGTGCTTTGCTTTGGCCAGGAGTTGAGAATCATAAAACCACCAAATTCCGTATTAATTATCTATTGCAGCATAATAAATTACTCCAAAACGTCTAAAAACAACATGTTTCTTTCATCTTACAGTCTCTCTGTGGGTCAGACATTTGTAAACAACTTAGCAGAGTAGTTCCAGCTCAGGGTCTGGCATGAGCTTGTAGTCAAGATGTCAGGGAAGGCTGCAGTTATCTGAATGCTCGACTGGGGCTGGAGGCTCTGATTCCGAGACAGTCCTGCCAGGTTCTTCTGCCTGTTGGCAAAAGGCCTCTGTTCCCCACCACGTGGATCTCTCCACAGGGCTGCTTGAATGTTCTCACGACATGGCAGGTGCCTTTTTCCAAAATAAGTCATCTGAAAGAGCAAGGCAGAAGCCTCAGTGTCTTTTATGACAAACTAGCCTTGAAAGTCACACCTTGGGGCCAGGCATGGTGGCTCACGCCTATAATCCCAGCACTTTGGGAGGCTAAGACAGGTGGATCACCTGAGGTCAGGAGTTCTAGACCAGCCTGGCCAACATGGTGAAACCCCATCTCTACTAAAAATACAAAAATTAGCTACTCAGGAGGCTGAGGCAGGAGAATCGCTTGAAACTGGGGGGCGGAGATTGCAATGAGCTGAGATTGCACCACTGCACTCCAGCCTGGGCCACAAAGCAAAATTCTGTCTCAAAAAAAAAAAAAAAAGAGAGAAAGCCACACCTCTCCATGCGGTCCAGGCTCTCCAAAAGCTTATGGTATTGCAGGGTAGATGTAAAGTCCCTAACGCAAAACAAGATGTCTGAGGTCAAAGCTAAGTGATGTGAGCTTTCTGAGGACAGTGAGCCACCCAGTCAGGCAGCCAGAGAGGCTTCCAAGAATGGACAAAAGAGCCCGCACCCCCTTGTTCTGCCCTGAGTGGCTCTTCCCTGCAGAAGGAGTCCTGGTACCTGTAAACTGGTTAGACTGGGAATCCTTTGGGGGCCTGGCCAATGAGGGGGACTGGTTTCTGTCTGCTGTGTGACAGGGGAGTGTGGCGTGGGTACAGAGAGGCTGCTAGGGAGCTCCCAAAGGGAAGGCAGGGTAGATCCCCAGAGGGACTTAGAAGTGAGGCAAGGAAGGGAGAAACAGGGCTTGGAGAGGGAGAGGGAAGGCAAGAAATCCAGGGCTGGACTAGTTTTCCACTTGATCAGCATGCCGTTTTTCTGGACTGTCATCCCTAACCACAGATTCATTCATTCATTCATTCATTCCTATATGCCTGTCAGGTGCTGGGGTTACAGAGGCAAAGCTCGCAGTTGAGTAAGGGATGATACCTTACTCAACAGGGGTGACATCTGTGAAGTGTGGCGGGTGCATGGGGAGCATACCTTGCTGGGAGAAGGCTGGGGTGGTCAGGAGGTGAGGCCTGGGCTGCTGCTCACAGAGGTACGACAGGCACGAGGTATCCCTGGTACAAGGTATCAGCAGGCACACACGGGAGAGTACTGAGAGATGGAGCTGGAAGGGCCAGGAGAGGTGTGGCTCTGCTAGCTGGGTGGGGTGGTTTGGATTTCTTCCAGAAGACAACAGAGAGATTATGCAGGAATTTAAGCAGCGATGTGGAGGGATCAGCTCCACAGTTTAGAAAGATTATCTGGGCAGTAGAGAGAATGGTCTGGAAAGGGTGGGTCCAAGAGAAGACAGCAGTAACCCAGGCTATGCATGCAGAGAAGTAGGGGTAGGGAGAGATGAACAAGTTCTAGAAGTTTCTGGAAGGCCTAGCAGCCCCCATTCATACCTACAGACTGAGCCCAGCCCAGCTCATCTCAGATACAGGGTCTAATTCAAGGCCTACGCGGGGCCCAGGCCTCTGCTTTGACGTGGGCTCCGTGTAGGACTTGACCCTGGCAGTCCAGCTAGGGACTGGCCCAGAGAATCTCAACCCCAATCTGCTGCCCTCATCCCAGAGGGATGCTCAGCCTACTGGACCTTGGCCTTTCTGTGGGGGACGGTGAGGCCTGTGAGGAGGGAAGCCCTGGGGCGGAACTGGCAGGCGTGGGGGGGGGGGGCGGCCAGGAGACTGTGGTCACAGGGCGGCAGGAGGCGAGGGGCCAGGGGCTGGGGCAGTGAGCCGGGAGGAAGCCGGGCAGGGTGCAGCCCAGTGGGGCGGGCCTGAGGAGCCCTCTGGGGACCTAGAAAAGTGAGGAGGAAGGAAGCACGGCACACTGGCCACCTGAGAGGTGTGATGGGGGACGATGGATGGTGATTCCTGGGGTGGGAGTTACCCCTCCTCAAATTCTCACCCCCACCCCCACCGCAGAGTGAGCTGCGCTGCCCGCTCCCTGCAGCAGGTGGCGCCATCTTGCTGGGATTGGGCTTGGGGCCTGCGCGGGCCTGGCTGGGAAGCTCTCGGTGGAGCGGGATGCGACGGGAGCGGCTGGTGGGGCACCCGTCCTGTGGGCCCCGCGGGGGGTCTCACGAGGCCTCCCCGCTTCAGTCACTCCTGCCTCTTCCTCCCTTCCGGTCCTCCTCGGCCCTCTGTTCCTGCTTTCCGCTGGGGTCCCAGAGAGGATCTGGTGAGCTGGTTCTCTCCGAGGCACCCCCACCGGGTAAGGGCACTCCAGGCCCAGCCCAGCGGGCATTCGGTTGTGGCTGGGCACCTGGGGGCGTCTCTCAGCAGCCCCCGCTCCCAGGGTTTGCCTACATCCTGTGCCCTCAGGAGGTGCTCAGTGCCCTGAGCTGGGGTTTGTCGCGGAGGGGTTCTGGGAGTGTCTCACTCTGTCACCCAGGCTGGAGTGCAGTGGCGCGATTATGACTCACTGCAGCTTCACCTCCCAGGCCCAAGCGATTCTCCCACCCTGTCTCTACAGAAAATGCAAAACATACCAAAAAAAAAAAAAAAAAAAACCCCGCAAAAATTAGCCAGGCGTGTTGGTGCATGCCTGTAGTGACATCTACTCTGGAGGCTGAGGTAGGAGGATCACTTGAGCCCAGGAGGTGGAGGTTCCAGTGAGCCGAGATTGTGCCATTGCACTCCAGCCTGGGCAACAGAGTGAGACCCTGTCTCAGGAAAAAAAAAAAAAAAAAAAAAAGCATTAACCCAGGTTATGCATGCAGAGAAGCAGGGACAGGGAGAGATGAACAAGTTCCAGAAGTCTTTGGAAGGCCTGGCAGGAGGGAGGAAAGGAAGGAAGGGAGGGAGGGAGGGAGGGAGGGAGGAAAGAAGGGAGGACGGGAGGAAGGGAGGAAGGAAGGAAGAAAGGAAAGGAAGAAACGGGGTCTTACCGTGTTACCCAGGCTGGTCTCGAACTCCTGGGCTCAAACAATCCTCTTGCCTCAGACTCCCAGTGTGTTGGGATTACAGGCATGAGCCAAGTCTGGCTCCTAGGAATATTTGCTATGGATACTAATATCCATAATGAATACTAACGAATGACAAAATAAATTACACCAGCTCTTGGGGAACCTGCCTAGCGCCTCTCAGTCTCTCATCTTGCATCAGGAAGGAAAACCTGAGGGGCCAGGGAGTCCCACTGTGCCTCCCAGCCCTGCTCATTCTCCTTCTCTCCCCATTTCTTCCTTTCTTGTTCTTGGGTCTGGATCCACACTTGTCACAAAGGAGGGGACTGTCCCTCTTGCCAGTTGGACAGATCTGTGTTGGCTGGTGATGACAGAGCAGGCCTAGGTAGGGCGCTGAGTTGGGGGTGGCTGGTGGGGGCAGTGGGGCCTGGAAACGGAGGGTGCCCACCACAGGACCCTCTCTGAAGGAGCAGGTGAGGGCTGGAGGGGTCAGGAAGGAAACTTTCCTAGTCTCTAGGGTGGAGTCTTAGGGGCAAAGGGAAGGAAAGGGTCTGGCTGGTGTGAGTGGTGGCTGATCCAGAGAGGCCATTGCTCAGCCCAGGACCCGAGGCTCCCAGCCTGCCCTTCTCCCCAGGCCCTGCGCTCCCTAAGGACAACTGCCTTCATTTGTAGACTCTAACTTGGTGTCGCTGCTTTGATAAAAATGAGGATATTCATGAGACAACAGGGCAGAATACTTTGGAGAAGGGCTGTCTGGTAGCACAGAGGGGTCTGTTCCCCTGGGACACTTGAACTGCGACCCTGCCAGCCCCCAAGTTGTCACTCATTTCCTCCCCTCAGCTGGGCATGGCTGGGAGGAGTTGCAGGTCCCTACCTCTCAGTTCAATTTCACCTGAAATAAAAAGCCAACTTGTCACCCTTAGTCTTCCTGGGGATGGGATGCTTTCCCTGGAATGAGCTCTGGTTCTGCTTGAACTTGTAGGTGGTCAGTGTAGCGTAGATGGTAGTGAGTTTGTGTTGACTGTGAACTCTTGTTTCAAAGCACACCTGGGCAGAGACAGGTGAGTTGATGCCGAGAAGGCTGACAGGGAGGAAGTGTGCGCCAAGGGGAGAGATGAGTGTGTGTCTGAGGAGGGAGGACCAGGGCAGCCAGGCAAGAAGAGGCCGTCACTGGCAGCCACTCTGCCACTGCTGGGGCAAGAATGCCGGGGTTTTGGCAGTGAGCATGGGGTTGCCACAGGAGGAAGGGCTGGGAGGCTGTGGGGACTGCACTTAGGGCTGGATCAGGAGGCAGCCAGAAATGTCCATGTCTACTCCAAAACCAGGGAGCATGCTGGCTGGGGGCAGGAGCGAAAGGGGAGGGTGATGAGTTCGCAGACATCTTGGGCAGCCAGTTGGAGGGAAGTCGGCCTGGCAAGGCTGACTTTGGGAACTGTCGTGTATCTGGAATTTTCTGACTGGTGTAGAAGTTGTCTTCCGAGTTGCTGTTCTGCAAGAATGTATTAGAACTTCTTGCCTAATCTGTGGCTGACTGTGGCATTGCCGATAAACTACTAACATGGCCCCTTGAGCATGGTAGGGGTAGGGAGTTGATGCTCCCAGCCCACAAGGAGCTTCCCATGCAGCTGCAGAGGCAGCGCGAGTGCTCAATGAGATGTGAAGCCACAGAGGAGCAGCCATGCCGCGTGGGAGGTGCCAAGTAGATGGGGTCAGAAAGGGCTCAAGGTGGACTTCTTGGAGGAGGAAGGAGATTCTTAGATGGAGAAAAAGGACAGGTTCCCAGATTATGAGAACATTGTAAGCAAAGGCACCAAGAAGGAGTGGAAGGCTTGGGGGATGGGGAGGGATGGCAGGACACTAAGCGCCTGGCACACAGAAGACATTCAAGAGATGTTGTAAGGAAGGAAGGGTAGGAGAGGTAGGAGAGCGGGAAGAAGGGAAAGGGAGCTGAGAGCTGCTCGCAGAGGGACAGGGGAGGTCTGTGGTGTGACCACCCGCCATGAGCCAAGTTACAAAGGCCCCTAGCTTGAGGAGCCCCACAGTGGACCCTCAACCCACCAGCCTCTGTCTTAGGCTTGCTCACAGACATGAAGCTGGGGCTTAGAAACAGGCATGTGACTGCCCGCCCGCCCTTATTTGTCCTCCAGGGCCCAGTGTCACCAGTTCCTTGCTTGGTAGCAGCTGCTGCAGTTCCCTGATGGAGATGGGGCTGTTTGTCACTCTAGGGTGACTGGGGGGCCAGTAACCCTCCACCAAGATGGCAGCTCAGCCAGACAGGAGGGCTTTTGTCTGCTCCTGACCCTGCTGGGAGGCCTGGCCATGGCCCGAGTTTGCTCAGTGTTAATTATTGACCAGGTACCCAGGGACAGGCCCCTCTGTCCAGCTGGATGAAGGGCACGTGGGGCTGGGGCCTGGGCCTCCCAGGGCATCAGGTGGGGCTCACCTGGGGCCAGGGGAGTGGAGGGTGCTGGCCTTGGGTAAGGATTAAGGAGCCCCAAATGCCTCCCCCACTGCTCCCCAAGCCCAGGATTAAATGTGATAGAAAGTGCCCACCCCAGGGTGGCTGGAGATTCTGAGTGGAGAACATCCTCATTCTCACCCTCGGAAGGACAGGGAGGAGCAGGAGAAACACCTTCACACCGAAAAGGAAGGAGATGGAGGACAGAGAGAAGACCCCAGAATGAAGGTGTGAGGGTCCCTGAGCTGTGTGTAGCTGTACTCTTAGACCCGGTGGCCCCACCCAGAGAAGCACATGGCCACGGATACCCTCCTCAGGTCCTCTGATGGAAAATGCCAGCCCAAGAGGGTGTTAGGAGAGCTGATTCATTCTGGGCCAGAGGGAAGAGGGATGAGAGACACCCCCGCCACCTTTGAGCCCCGGCAGGACCACCTCTGGTTTCTGGCCCTGTGTGAATATGGCCTTGTCCACTCCATCAGGGAGGCCTCCGTCAAGAGCAAGGAGGAAGGTCCATAAAGGGATGTGTATCATGAGGCAGGAGGTAGAGGAGGAGAGCAGAGAGAGCGATGCTGTTTAGAGGACGACTAGCTCTAGTGCTTGTTATAAGCATACGTGATCTTGTCTGATCATCCTAAACAGTGGTGACAGCCGGGTGCTATTACTGTGGCCATTTCATAAAAGAGGAAGCTGAGGCACAAATCATGCCACTTGTTCAAGTCTAGGAGTTGGGAAACAGCAGAACAGAGTCAGTCTGACTCCTGACCTGGGTCCTGTACAACTGTTGTCTTCAGGGAGCAGCGCAGAGGGGCAGTGCAGGAAGGGGAATGGGCTGCATGCAGCAGCGGGTTGCAAAGAGGCCCGGGGAGGCCAGACCTCTGACTCAGGGCAAGCCTTTGAGGTGGAGGCGGGGCAGGAACCTGGCTTCTTCTCCATAGGGAAGGAGAATGGGTGTGCTGGCCTCTGGGTGTCAGGCAAGTGTGTCTCAGGCGGGCCTGCTCCCACAGTCCCCACCTCCTCTTCCCCTGGGGCTTTACCTGTGAGAAGTCAATATTGATGTTTTATGACCCAGGATAAACACACATTTTTTTCCTCCCATGAAGGGTTTATCTGGTCTGGAGGGTTAATCAGTGACCACTTGGAGGTGGGGGAAGCCTCTGAGAAGAAAGCAACCATTCAATTCCAGCCCTTCCCCCAGCCTTTCCCCTTCCCTCCTCTCTACCCCCACCTCCCCTCCCACCCTCAGTGGGGACTGACGGCCCTGCAAGTGGGGGTGGGGGGCGGGGGCAGAACATTTGGGAATCTGAGGCTGGAGTCCATGTGGATGTGTTCGGAGGGCTGTTAAGTGGGGTGCGTCCAAGGAGAGCGCCCTAGAGTTTGCCCTGAGCACGGTGTTGGCAGGGCAGGTGTGCCCTGCATGGGGCTGTCGTGGGCCCAGCCTGGTGAGGAGTGGGAGGGAGAGAAAATAAGTCTCATGTCACAGAGCACTCAGAGATGACCCAAGATAATGCGGATTGCTCCTCTTGAGAGCAGGGGCGTTGGAGAACAGCGAGGGGCCCAACCCTGCCTCCTACGTGCTGTATGGCCTTGGGCAGGTGGCTTCACATCTCTGGGCCTCAGGTGCCTCCCATCTCCTCTAGGGTGGTTTTGAGAACCAAATGAGATCCTGTACTTGCAGAAGGAAGAACATAGAGTCACTATTTAAAAATCAAATGGACAGTCACCTCCTCTGCCTTCCTTGGGAAGAGCATTGTTCATCTCAGGGCTTGACAGCCTCCTGCCTAGAGAAACAGTAATGGGTCTAGGGTTTAGAGAACTGAGGGCTCCTGAATATGGAGGCTGAAATAAAGCAAGAGCTGAACAGTTCTGTGTGATAAAGCAAAAGGAATGTTGATGCTGTGGTGCAGCTCAGGGACACTATCAAGGCACAAGGAATGGATGAGAACAGAGAGAGATCCTGCATCAGGAGACAGAGGGATACCTGAAGAATGTGTGTGGGGCAGAGTAAGGACCAAGGGAGAAGCACTGCCAATGAGAGGTTCCCTGTGGTGGAGAATGCCCAACACATTTTGAGGACCTGATATGTGTTCTTGAAGTCATTTTCGACCTTGTGTTATAATCGCCCTCCATTCCTCTTGAACTCGATCAAACGTCTGCCACACACAAGAGGCTTGGGTGTGTGGTTCATTGGGAGGGATGAAAGAGAGATGGGCACCAGCTTAGAGAGAGGCGGTTCAGAGCGGGGAAAGCAGGCACAAGGCTGAGAGCTACCATGGGGAGCAAAGTGACCTTGGAGAGCCCATTGAATTGAAACGCTCACCCCAGAGAACCCTCAGGGATGTTGGAAAATGGAAGGCGGTTCCACAAAACCAGAGAGCTTGACGATATGAAGTCCAGAGACATCTTCGTTAAATAGATAAAGGATGTTTTAGACAAAAGTTGCACTACAAATGTCCATTATGATGGAATTGAGTTATGGTCTGAGAAAATGGAAGTTGAACATATGTGGTCACCTACCCTTCTGGGCACACGGCTGGGCCTATAACAAATGGTAAGATGTGGTCCTTGCCCCTCAAAGAGTTCTTTCAAGAGGAGACAGACTGTAGCAGGTGTGACTGATTATCCCTCTATACCCTTTTCTCTCCCTTTTTCTCATTGGCTATAACTTCATGTTTTTAGCTGGGCACATGGCAGCCCAGAATAAGGACTACATTTCATGATCTCCCTTATAGCTAAGAGTAGTCCTATGACCAAGTTTCAGCCAGAGGGAGGTTGTCTTAGTCTGTTCAGGCTGCTATAACAAAACGCCTAAGTCTGGGTAATTTATAAACAATAGAAATGTAATTTCTCACAGTTCTGGAGGCTGGGAAGTCCCATTGGCAGATGTAGTGTCTGGTAAGTGCTGCTCTCTGCTCTTAAGATGGCACCTTCTCACTGCATCCTCAGACAGCAGAAGGGCAAAAGAAAGGGAATAGGGTGCTCCTTTCAACCTCTTTTGTAAGGTTACTGTATTGTTGCTATAAAGGAATACTAAGGCTGTGTAATTGATAAAGAAAAGAGGTTTATTTGGCTCACAGTTCTGTGGGCTGTACAGGCATGGCACCACATCTGCACAGCTTCTGGTGAAGCCATAGAAAGCTTATAGTCATGGCAGATGGAAAAGGGGAAGCCAGTGTGTCTCATGACAAGACAGGGAGAAAGAGAGAGCGAGGAGGAGGTGCTGGCTTTTTAAAACAATCAGCTCTCACATGAACTCTCAGAGCAAGAACTCACTCATTACCATAGGGAGGGTATCCAGCCATTCATGAGGGATCTGCCCTCATGACCCAAACACCTCTTATTAGGCCCACCCCGATATTGGAGGTCTCATTTCAACATGAGATTTGGAGGAAACAAAACATCCAAACCAGGTCAGTCACTAATCCTGTTCATGAGGACTCTGCCCTTATGACCTAACCACCTCCCAAAGGCTTCCCTTTTTAATACACTCACATTGGCAATTAAGTTTCAACATATTAATTTTGGAAGACACATTCCGACCACAGCAGAGGTGAACAGAAGGGACATATACAACTTCTAGATTGCACATTTCCCTGCGTCTTTCCCCCTTCCTGTTCACGGAATGAGAATTTGGGGGTGAATCATGTTGGAACCCGTGGCTGAGGACAACATTCTGGATGGTGGAGATTCAAGACAAAAGAAGCCCAGAGCCCTGAAGACTTCGCACAGTAGAACCATTACACCAGCTCCGCTCTCTATGGCAGGGAAATAAACTTCTCTCTTGTTTAAGCTGCTGTCCTGTTTGGGCTTCCAGTTATCGCTGCCACAGTCTATTCCATAACCAATTTAGTGTAACTGAAAGTAGAGTACTGTCATAAGAGAGTCCCATATACATGACACTGGCTTCACAGTGTACATGAAAAATAAAATTCTAAGGCCTCTCAACCATGTGAATCGACCTCTCCTTTCAGCCAAGGGTATTCCAAAGTGAACCTGAAAAACTAGTTCAGGCCAGGAGGGGAAGGAGAGGCCAGACATGTCTCATGAACCTTCTCCCTTTTGGAATTACTGCTAGAACAGACTCTTCAGGTTTGATACGAAACATTTACAGTCTATTCTCTCTGAAGCCTGCTGCCTGCAGGCTTCATCTGCATGGTAAAACCTTGGTATCCACAACCCCTTATTGAAACTCAGACATTCCTCTCTATTGATAACTCTTCCAACCAACTGCCAGTCAGAAAATCTTTAAATCTACCTATGACCTAGAAGCCTGCCCGGTTCAAATTGTCCCGCCTTTCCAGACCAAGGCAAGGTACACATTACATATATTGATTGGTGTCTTATATCTCCCTAAAATGTATAAAAGCAAGCTGTTCCGGACCATCTTGGGCACATGTTGTCAGGAACTCCTGAGGCTGAGTCATGGGTGCATCCTTAACCTTGGCAAAATAAACTTTTAAAATTGATTGAGACCTGCCTCAGATATTCTACAAAAGGCAGGTGGAGAAGATACAGATATTGCAGACTGGAAAGTGGGTGACCCTCATTGTGCTCTGGCAAAAGACTCAGTAAAACTGTCATCTGTGGTCCTTTGGCAGGGAGACCACATGATCTCTGAGTCTGTAACTCTAGGACAACTTGAGAATCAGCGAGTACCGACTACTTGCTGCTTTCAGCAAATTCCTGGAAAACAGAGGTGAACGCAGTAGGGTTAAACCTGGCCAGTCTGCAAGAAGAGAGGGAAGGGAATATAGTTCTGCTAAGAGAACCGCTCTGCCTGCTGCCTGTAATCTAAGTTGACAGGGAGTCTGGGAATTTGGAGCTTTGAAGAGTTAGAAGACCCAATGCCTTCTAGATCCCAAATGGAAGCCAAGTTAGCGACCTAACTTGGCGCTGCAAAGACAGCTTTAGTGGGAGGTAAGACCATGGCCCTGAGCCATTTTCAGGCTTTACCAGTTAAGAATTCTCTACCAGACAATGGGAACAAGCCAGCAGCCAAGATCAGATTAAGAGTGTTCCCTTCCACCCAAGCCTATTGTCTCAGATGGCTTGAAGATAACAGCCTTTCAGCTGAGAGAGTGGTCTGGGCAGAGTGCAGAGGCCAGTAAAAATAGAACCAGAGTTTTCAGGCTGGCAAACTCTGTCAAGACAAGACCTTTGGCTGGAGTTACCTGCACATGAAACTGACTAGAAGCAAATAGTTTGGAAGCCTGAAAGAAGTATGTTCTCCAATGCCAGATTCAGATGTAGGGTCGTAACCCAATGAGAGCCTCCCAGAGGACAAATCCAGGGGCCAAAGAAGACACTGGACAAGGGAGTGACTTCCAGAAAATGGAAGAGCAAAGAGTCTTTATAATTTCTAACTGGCATTATTTGGTAATTGCTATAGACCGGCGCCATCTGTGCAGTTCCCACTGTTTGATTTTCCAAATGAGAGATGTTTTCTCATTGTGGTATGTGGCTTCTGTTCCATCATTCCATCCCACCATGTTCCAGCATTGTGTGTTAGGGGAGGGTGGGGGCAGATGACATGTCTTTCAGTGTGCTGATCTCCAGGCCACAGGTAGCCACATCCGGCCCTGACTGAGATGTGGGGCACAGGACAGTGTGGGACTTGAGATGGTTTTCCTCCGAAGGTAGTGTTCGTGTTTTGTGTGTGAGAAGAAAAGTGACCACAGATAGTTGGGTGGCTAAATCGGTGAACTGTGGCAGAGACTGATAATGTACCCCCACATCCACTTTTCCCTTGCCTTTCAGAATAGTATAGGACCTGACTTGTAGTGAAACTCACGGACACCAGATAAAATGCATTCTCCTGTCTCCTTTGCAGTCATATGTGGCCGTAACTAGGTTCTAGCCAATGGGATGTGAATCAAGTGATGGTACAAGTTCTGGATCATGCCATAAAAATGCAGGAGGCACAGTCCCCTTCCCCGTCCTGACTGCTGGAAGGTGGACTGTTGGAGAGGCACACTTGACTGTGGAAGGAGCTTAGACCTCGACAACATTGCAGAGCTGAACAAGCCTGTCAGTGAGGACTTGTATGCAAGAGAGAGATGAACTTGGTCAAACCACTGGTATTTGGGGATTTTCTTGTTATAGCAACTGAGCATTAAATCTAATGTAGTTGCACTTTAATTATTACAATTCAATGGAATAAGTGCTCTAGTATCAGTATGGGCAAGATGCCATGGGAGTGCCATGAAAATAGTGATTAATTAATTCTTTCTGGGAGAAATCTGGGAAATCTTCCAATAGGGGGTAATATTCAAAATGAGTCTTGAAGGGTCAGAGAATTTTCCATATGCACAAGTAATGTGAAAGGGGAGGATGTACTTGACAGTTGGGCCATTTAAGCAAAAGCTCGAAGGGGTGAAAGCACCTGGTGAAAGGTCCAGAGGCATAAGGAGAGGGTGAGGTCCTGAGAGACAGGACTGCAAGGGAGATGGGATGGTAGTGAGGGAGCTTGAACGTCCTCCTACAGATTTAGACTTTACCATTTGGAATCACTCAAAGGCTTGACAAGGAAGGAACACAATCTGAGTTTTTTCTCTTTTTTTTTTGAGATAGAGTCTCACTCACTCTGTCACCCAGGCTGGAGTGAGTGCCCCGATCATAGCTCGCTGCAGCGTCGACCACCTGGCCTCAGGTGATCTTCCCACCTTATCCTCTCAAGTATCTGGGACTATAGGCGTGCACTACCACACCCAGCTCATTTTTAAAACGTTTGTAGAGACGGGGCTCACTGTGTTGCTCAGGCTGCTCTTGAACTCCTGGTCTCAAGTGATCTTCCCACCTTGGCCTCCCAAAGTGCTAGGGTTACAGGTGTGAGCCACCCCACTTGGGCTGATTTCTTTAAAAAAGGTAGGTCTGGCAACAGTGTGTAATATGGATTTGAGAAGAGAAAGCCCAGGGCAGACGGAGGGAACTATGTAAATGTCACATCAGCCAATTCTGATTTTCCCACAGAAACAATGTATTAATACAGGTTTACATACCTGGCCAGTGGACTGATATATAAAATTGCATAGAACTGACCACAAAATCGAACTCAGGAAGCTTTACAACCATGATCTGTACATCACAAAGTTTTCTAAGTAGTATATGAATAATTAAGTAGGGCCACACAATAATGAAATGTTAAAATGCGTGATATAACACAATGTCCTTACTCTCATATTTCTGCCTTATAAAAGCAATCAGCTATTTTTAACAGCTTTATTGATGTATAATTGGCTTATGACAAACTGCACATATTTAAAGTGTACCATGTGGCAAGTTTTGACATATTTATACACACTTGAAACCATCACCACAATCAAGAAAGTGAATTTTTCCATCACCCTAAAAGTTTCCTCTTATGTGATCCTTCCTTCTGCCCCTTTCCCATTCCCTCTATCCCAATCCCCCTATCCCCAGGAAATCACTGATCTGCTTTTTGTCACTAAAGTTTGAATTTTTTAGAGTTTTATATAAATGGACTCAAAGAGCATATATTCTTTTTCGCCTGGCTTCTTTCTCTCAGCATTATTATTTGGAGATTCATCCCTGATGCAGCATGTAGCAATACTTCATTCCTTTACAATGCTGAGTAATATTCCATTGTATAGCTATAACACAGTTCATTCATCCGGTCACCTGGTAATGGACATTTCGGTTATTTCTAGTTTTAGGCTATTACAAATAAAGCTGGTATGAGCATTGATGAATAAGTCTTTGTATGGACACTTTCATTTCTCTGGGCAAATACCTAGGAGTGGAATGACTGGATTGCACAATATCTGAATGTTTAACTTTTTTTTTTCTTTCTTTGTTTTTTGAGATGGAGTCTCACCCCGTTGCCTAGGCTAGAGTGTAATGGTGCAATCTCAGCTCACTGCAACCTCCGCCTCCCAGGTTCAAGCGATTCTCCTGCCTCAACCTCCCTAGTAGCTGGGATTACAGGCACCCACCACCACACCCGGCTAATTTTTTGTGTCTTTAGTAGAGACAGGATTTCACCATGTTGGTCAGGCTCGTCTCAAACTTCTGACCTTGTGATCTGCCTGCCTCGGCCTCCCAAAGTGCTAAGATTACAGGTGTGAGCCACCGCGCCCGGCCATATGTTTAACTTTTTAAGAAATTGTCCAGATATTTTTCTAAGTGTTTGGTGGTTGTACCATTTAAGTTCTTATCAGCTGTGTATGAGAATTTCAGTTCCTTCGCATCCTTGCCAACACTTGGTATGGTCAGTCTTTTTTATTTTAGCTATTCTAATAGTTAGTGGAATCAGAGATCTTTTATCCATTTTCTTAGGCTGCTTTCTTCTTATTAAATAGAAGTTTTTTAGAGACAGGGTCTCTTTCTGTCACCTAGGCTGGAGTGCAGTAGCAAGATCATGGCTCACTGCAGTCTCAAACTCCAGAGCTGAAGCAATCCCTGCCTTAGCCTCCCTAGTTGCTAGGGCTATCAAGCGTGCACCACCACACTCAGCTAATTTTTTTTTAAATTTTTGTAGAGAAGGGGTCTTGGTATGTTGCCCAAGTTGGTCTTGACCTCCTGGACTCAAGTGATCGTTCCATCTCAGCCTCCCAATTAGCTGAGACTACAGGTGCATACCACTCTGCCCAGCTCATTTTTAATTTATCTTTTAATTTTTTGTGGAGATGGTATCTTGCTATGTTACCCAGGCTGGTCTCAAACTTCTGGCTTCAAAGGATCATCCTGCCTTGGCCTTGGAAAGTTCTGGGATTACAAGTGTGAGCTACTGTACCTGGCATTATTAAGGTTTTTTTGTGTGGTTTGAGACGGCGTTTTGCTCTTGTTGCCTGGGCTGGAGTGC
The DNA here is from genome assembly GCA_963573385.1 of Cacajao melanocephalus. Taxonomy (NCBI): domain Eukaryota; kingdom Metazoa; phylum Chordata; class Mammalia; order Primates; family Pitheciidae; genus Cacajao; species Cacajao melanocephalus. Next base: position 194,293 of record CAUYLG010030835.1, read on the forward strand.
AGTGGCACGATCTCGGCTCACTGCAGCCTCTGCCTCCCGGGTTCAAGTGATTCTTGTGCTTCAGCCTCCCAAATAGCTGGGATTACAGGTGCACACAACCACACCCAGCTAATTTTGGTATTTTTAGTAGACATGGGTTTCACCATGTTGGCCAACTTACCAATTTGTTCTATTATGGATCATGCTTTTAGTGTTATATCTGAGAAATTTTTGCCTGCTCCGTGGTCAAAAAGGCTTTCCTCTAGATGTTTCACAGTTTTAGATTTTACATTTAGGTCTAGAGTCCACTAAAGTTATATTTTATATATGGTACAAAGTATAGTTTACTTTTCTGCTTATGGATATGTTCTGGTACCATTTGTTGAAAAAGACTATCATTTTTGTTTTGTTTTCTGAGGCAGTGTCTTGCTTTGTTGCTCAGGTTGGATGCTGGAGTGCAGTAGCACAAACATGGCTCACTGTAACCTTGACCTCCCAGGCTCAAGTGATCCTCCCACCTAAGCCTTCTGAGTAGTTGGGACTATAGGCGTGCACCACCCACGCCTGGCTAACTTTTGTATTTTTGTAGAGACTGGGTTTCACCATGTTACCCAGGTTGGTCTTGAACTCCTGAGCTCAAGCAATCCTCCTGTCTCAGCCTCCCAAAGTGCTGGGACTACAGGCGTGAGCCACTGCACCTGGCCAAGATTATCATTTTATGCACTGCATTGCCTTTATGCCTTTGTTGAAAATCACTTTTCCATTTAAATGTGGGTATATTTCTGACTCTCAATTATGTTCCATTGATGTTTGTCTGTCTTTACACCCGTATCATACTGTCTTGATTACTGTAAAATCAGATGGTGTTTGTCTTCCAACTTTATTCTTCTTCAAAAGTTGTTTTGGCTATTCTAGTTTCTTTGCATTTCCATATGAATTTTAGAATTCGTTTATCAATTTATATATATATATTTATTTAACTATTTTATATGCAGAAAACACAAAGAAGGAATTAAAAATTATAATAATCTTGCCACTTAGAGATAATTCCTGGTAATGTTTTGGCTGTATATATCTATAATTTTTCTATGCTTTGAAATATTTGCTTTATTAAATGTTTGTGTAGCACTTATGATGTGCCAAGCACTGTTTATTCCATCAAGTTTATTGAAATATAATTTACATACAATAAAATTCACCTCTGCCAGGTGCAGTGGCTCACGCCTGTAATTCCAGCACTTTGGGAGGCTGAGGCGGGCAGATCACCTGAGGTCAGGAGTTCAAGACCAGCCTGGCTAACATAGTGAACCCCGTCTCTACTAAAAATACAAAAAAAAAAAAAATGAGTCAGGTGTGGTGGTGGGTGCCTGTAATCCCAGCTATTCAGGAGGCTGAGGCAGGAGAGTCACTTGAACCTGGCAGGCGGAGGTGGCAGTGAGCCGATTGTGCCATTGCACTCCAGCCTGGAGGATAAGAGCAAGACTTAGTCTAAAAAACAAAAATTCACCTTTATCAAGTGTACAGCTTAATGAGTTTTGACAAATATATACAGGTATGTAACCACCACCACAATCAAAATACAGAATATCCAAGATACAGAATATCATTACTCCAAGAAGTTCTTCATTCCCTTTTGCATGCATTTCCCTCTTCCTACCCCCAGAAATCTCTGGTCTGATTTCCATCCCTATACTTTGCCTTTTTCCAGAATGACACATACGTGGAATCACAGTATGTAATCTTTTTGTGTCTGGCTTCTTTCACTTGACATATTGTTTTTGAGATTCACCCATATTGTATATATGAGCAGTTTGTTCCCTTTTAGTGCTAAGCAGTATTCCATTGTATGGACGTACCACAGTGTGTTTATCCATTCACCAGTTGATGGACATTCGGGTTGTTTCTGGTTTGGAGCAATTGTGAAAAAAGCTCCTATAAATGTTTCTTTATGTGTGTTTGTGTGCACATGTGTTTTCATTTCTCTTCCCTAAATACCTAGAATTAGGATTGCTGAATTATTTGATATGTGGATATTTAATTTTATAAGAAATAGTCAAAATGTTTTCCTAGGTGGCTGTACCATTCTGTATTTCCACCAGCAATGAATGAAAGTTCCAGTTGCTCTGAATCTTCCTCAGCACTTGGTATTGTCAGTTTTTTTAACTGTAGCCATTCCAGTTAGTGTCTAATGCTGCTGCCTTGTGGTTTTCATTTGTGTTTCCCTAATAACTAATGAGGTTAAACATCTTTTATATATATATTTTAAATCCATGTATCTTTTTTGGTGAAATGTCTGTTCAAATTTTGGGGCTATGTTTTAACTAGGTATCTCCTTGCTATTGTGGTGTAGGAGTTCATACACATACATACATGTATTTATTTATGTGTATATATATATATACATATTCTGTAGAGTGCTTTTTTAAGTGCTTTATAAATAGTAATTAATCTTCTTAAACCCCCTATGAAGTAAGTACTGTCATTTTCCTTATTTTACAGAAGAAGAAACTTCAGTAGAAGAAAGTTGAGTAACTAGCCCATCACTTAGCTAAAACTGGCCACTAGGATGGATCCCAGATAACCCTCCTCCAGAGTTGCCCATGCTATTAACCGTGACATGATGCTGGCTGTCCACACGCATGCCTTTTTCCTGCCTTAATCTTGCAATGACTCATAAGGTGATGGAGCACCCACACTGGGGTGGTAGCATATAGATGTCCTCTGTTGGAGAGATTTTATGAGAACTTTTTCTATTTTTATTTTTTAGATGGAGTCTTGCTCTGTTGCTCAGGCTGGAGTACAATGGCACAATCTGGGCTCACTACAACTTCTGCCTCCCTGGTTCAAGCAATTCTTGTGCCTCAGTCTCCTGAGTAACTGGGATTACACGCACCTGCTACCATGCCCAGCTAATTTTTGTATTTTTGGTAGAGACGGGGTTTCACCCTGATGGCCAGGCTGGTCTTGAACTCCTGACCACAGGTGATCCACTCACCTAGGCCTCCCAAAGTGTTGGGATTGGAGGCGTGAGCCACCTCGTCCTGCCTTTGGTTCAATTTATTTTGAGTCTTAGTATTCATAATGGCCATTGCTATAAGAGAGACCTTACAAATGATAGAAGTACATCATTAGCTGCACCCATTAGTTTACAGCATTTATATTTCACTCACGATGCAATTGAATTGACATTTAATTGGTAAATTTCCATCTTTCTCAATTTCAAACATTTGTTCTTGAAAAAGAATTAAAGGTTTTTTGAGGCAAACTGATTCAAAATTCTCTTAAACTCTTTGAGAAATTTTCCAAGCTTATTTTTTAATTGTGTAGAGTTTTTAATAACTGACATACTTACATTGTTTTCAGCACTAAGATCACCTTATGATGGAAACATTTCCAAATAACCATTTTCAAAATGGTCTCTCCCTAGCATATGTTTTATTTGAAAGCTGTTTCTCTCTCTTATTATTAAAATGTCCGCTATAACATGGTAGGACAGACTGTTTTTGTCTGAGAAACCCACTGAGGTCACACTGCTAATAGCCACTTGTAGAAAAGGTCAGTGATCTAGAACCCACTCACCTTTCTGTCAAAGAAAGCTGAACAAATTGTCCTTAGATTTGATACCCAGAGAACCTATTGCCTAAGGAGGAGTTTTCCATTATAACTCACTCATTCATGAAGTATGGAAATACTCTGTTTCAGGCACCATTTTTACAAAGCTAGCCATGCTGGTGACACCGCTGGGGCACTTACAGTTATAATGAAGCCATTTGCTGAAAGGGAGTCAGAATGGGAAGGTGCTCCTGACACATTCCACACTAAGGAACTCACCTTCATCCCTGGGATTCCTAGAGAACCTTCTGGGGACTCAGAACAGTCTGAAACTGGAACTGAGAGAAGGTACCGTGTCAATCCATTTATTAAATATTTGGTAAGTCATTCTTTTTTTTTTTTTGAAAGAAAGAAAAAGAGAGAAAAGAAGAAAGAAAGAAAGAGTGAAAGAAAGAAAGAAAAAAGAATGTAAGAGAGAAAGAAAGAGGAAGAGAAAGAGGGAGAAAGAACGGGATTCTTGTTCTATTGCCCAGGCTAGAATGCAGTCTAAAAATGGGTATTAAAAACCTCTTTTATGCCAATAATTGTGCTTAACAATGGAGACAG
>CAUYLG010030838.1:0-56044 GCA_963573385.1 Cacajao melanocephalus
TGCTTTTAATAAAACAAACAAACAAGCAACAATAGCAACAAAAATTAGCCGTGGGTGGTGGTGCACAGCTGTAGTCCCAGCTACTTGGGAGGCTGAGGTGGAAGGATCACTTGAGCCTGGGAGATTGAGACTTCAGTGAGCCGTGATTGCACCACTGCACTCCAGCCTGGGCAACCAAGTGATACACTATTTAAAATCATTTCTAGTAGAAAAATCATTCACTGTGAAAACCTCTGCTATGCCCCACCCCACTCCAATTAATATGTTGATTACTGACCCCCAAGGTAATGATATTAGAAATGATATTAGGAGGTGGGAACTTCGGGAGGTGATTATGTCATGAGGGCAAAGCCTCATGAATAGCACTAGTGCTCTAATAAGGGTCCTGAGGGAGCTGGTTTGCTTCCACTATCTGAGGACACAGCAAGAACATGGGTATTTGAACCAGGAAGCAGGAGGCCCTCTGTAGACACTACATTTGCCAGCACCTTTATCTTGGACTTCCCAGCCCCTGAAACTGTGAGAAGTGACTTTCTGTTGTTTATAAGCTACCTAATTCATGCTATTTTTAAATAGCCACCCACATGGACTAAGACAAAATCCCAAGTAGAAACAGAGAAATCTAGCTTTCTAGCCATTCTCCATACAGGTTAAGGGTGGTACATTAGAAGTTACAAAAATTATGGAGGACGTAGATGGCACCAGCATTGACCTAATGTCAAACCAAACAATAACAGAATTTAGAGGAAACCCTTAAAGCCTGAGAAACGTTTTAAGAACAAATACAAGGAGAGTCTTAAGAGAGTTCATTTTTTGGAACGTTTATTCTCTAAAATGTATCACACTGAAATTACAGAAAAGTTCAAGATCTTGGATAAATAAATGTCTGATGGATTCATAATAGGCTATTAAGGAAATCTAGGGCTATTTAGAATAAATCACATTATTATTAAGTTTTGACATCATGGAAGGTTTAAAATGCCTCAGTGAACTATCAGAGGGAGACACTGGCAGAGATGGATTAGGAGACCCAAAATTATGATGCCCTTTCCCTTAGTGGGTATCCTAAATGACATGTGTTTTTGTTTGTACAAACACTCTCTTGAACTCTTGTTTTTTCCTTCCTGAAGAAAGCCGCATAACGGCAGAGAGCTGTGACTAACTGCACGCAGCGAATAGCAGGTTTGTTACGTGTCTCGCTGCCTATTTCTCCTGCCGTATTTATCCATACATTCTGTCTTTTTTTCTTTGCTTCTTTTTCTTAGACCTCGGTTCCATAAAACTGCTTTAAAAACATCATCAGTGCCTGCTGATTTATTCCTTTCTGAACTCTGAACTAGAATCTTGAGTTCATCATCGTGGGAGTTTCTTTCACATATGTTAGTATGGGAGTCAGCCAGTGAAACAACAGCTCATCAATTGATACGGCCTTTAGATGAATCTATCTGTCCATGGAACTCTTATATGTTGATTACGTCAGGACATGGAACATAATTCTCCAGGAGAAAACTATGGAAAAGGGCTCTGGCTGAGTGAGGAAATGGCTGTGTTATGTCATCTCATTTTTTGGGAACTGCTTTCTAATCTACAGGGGCTAGAGAAGCAGTTATTCAGCCAACTCGTCTTTCCGGTTTGTTTCCCTGAATCATCTAGGTGATCATTGGTGTGTTTTAAGGTATTTTGGTCAAAAGTTTCAAGATTGTTGACACCGTTTTGTATGTCCCTTTATCCTGTGCAAAGATTATATCCTAATTTGGTGAATTGCAGGAACAGGAAGTAGAATGGTCAGAGTGGTGGTGGTGGTGAAGGTGATCTTGAGAATCTCCCCTGAGACCTTCTTGAAGACTCTTTTCTCCCACCTGCTCCTGGCTGCTCTGCGGCTGGTGGGTTTGGCCTAGCACCTTCATCTACCTTCAGAATAACTGCATCAAAACCCTGCTGTCTACTACACATCCCTCAGAGCAGTTAGTAGCCTTGGTCTGTCTAGGACTCTGTCTTATTACTTCTGTCCTGTTATTAATTGACTCTTTAAGTTCTAATGCTTTTATTTAAAATGGAGAGAAAAACTTGAGTCAGGAAGGCATGCAGCTGAGACACCAGACAAGGTGAGGTAGGAGTCTTCTGATGGGGCAAGGTAGGAGGTGACTTCTAATTCCTTATTTGATTCTAAGATTCAAAAGACAACTTATTTTTCTACATAATTTCTAAATTTGTTGTCATTATGAGTGTTGTGTAAAAGATAAAATGTCTTTAATTTCTCTTCTGGAAAGCTTGTGTTCTGACTGTTAGAGCAACTGAATCTCTCTTCTTAAATTTTATAAACTTTTGATAACTTATTCAGTAGGTTAAAGGAAAATTACAATCTTGTTTTTTGAGACGGTGTCTTTCACCTAGGCTGGAGTGTGATGATGAAATCATGGCTCACTGCAGCCTTGACCTCCTGGGCTCAGGCTAGCCTTTCATCTAAGTCTCCAGAGTAGCTGGCCCCACAGGTGCATGCCATCATGCCCTGCTAATTTTAAAAAATTATTTGTAGACGTGGGATCTCGCTATGTTGCCCAGGCTTGTCTCGAACTCCTGGACTGAGGTGTTCCTCTCATCTCAGCCTCCCAGGGTGCTGGCATTACAGGCAAGAGCTATTGCACCCAGCTGAAAATTACAAAACTAATACCACTTTAATGTATGGAACAATACAAAGATATGTATTTTAAAAAGCTAGTAATAATTCTGTCTAGTACCCAGGCCCCTCTAGTGCCCAGTGTTAAAGCCTGATGTGTATATACTTCACCATCCTTCTTCATGCTCATATAGGCCCATACAAGCATGCATGCCTAGGTTTCCCCCACAAACATGAGCTCTTACTATATAATATTCTCCACCTTCCGTTTTCCCCCTAAAAATGTACCATGACATCCCTGAATGAATAGATGTCTCTAACTGTTATGTCCAGTGCAGTAGCCACTAGCTGCCTATGGCTATTGAGCATTTGAAATGTAGCCAATCCTGATTTCTAGGCTTAGTGTGAAAATAAAAAATAATGTACAATAGCTTATTTATAGTTGTCATGTTGACTATTGGTTGAAAGAATATTTTCAATATATTGAGTTAAATGCAATATTGTTGTTAAACTAGATTTAACTTATTTCCTTTTATTTTTAAAACGTGGCTACTAGAAGATTTAAAGTTACTTGCATCATTTTGTATGGTTCAACACTGCTGTAACCCATTCTTTATAATGGTGCATTATACTCCTAATAACTTCTTGTAAATATTAGTAAATCAGTGATCTATTTCTGTAGCAAAAGTATTTCCATGGAGAATTTTTTATCTGAGTTTCACGGCCTAGAAAAGTGGGAATTTGTTTTTGAAAACCGCACCAAAGCTGTCACAGCTAACGCAAAAAGCACATTCCTAATTGCATTTTCTTCCTTTGTTTTTTTGAGACAAGGTCTCTCTATCCTACAGGATGGAATGCAGTGGTGATCTTGGCTCGCTGTAACCTCTGTGATGATATGGTTTGGCTCTGTGATCCCACCCAAATCTCACCTTGAATTGTAATCCCCATAATCCCCATGTGTCAAGGGTGGGACTAGGTGGAGGTAAATAAATCATGAAGGCAGTTTCCCCACACTGTTTTTGTGATAATGGGTGAGTCTCAGGAAATCTGATGGTTTTATAAGAGTCTGGCATTTCCCCCACTTGCACTCTGTCCCGCCACCCTGTGAAGAAGGTGCCTGCTTCTCCTTTGCCTTCTGCCATGATTGTAAGTTTCTTGAGGCCTTCCCAGTAGGCCTTCCCAGTAATGTGGAACTGTGAGTCAATTAAATCTCTTTCCTTTATAAATTACCCAGTCTTGGGGATGTCTTTATTTGCAGTATGAGAGTGGACTGATACACTCTGCCTCCTTGGTTCGACAGTTCTCATGCCTCAGCCTTCCAGCTAGCTGGGATACAGGTGCACGCCACCATGCTCAGCTAATTTTTATATATTTTGTAAAGACAAAGTCTTGTCATGTTGCCCAGGCTGGTCTTGAGTTCAAGTGATCCACCTGCCTAGGCCTCCCAAAGTACTAGGATTACAGGTGTGAACCACTGTGCTAGGTCCCTAAATGCATTTTGAGCTATGAGTAAAAACACTGAACTATACCTGTTGTACTAGCAATTCCCTGAGTCCTACTGTTTTTGAATAGCGATCTATATGCAAATAATTTTGTAGAGTTACATATATACAGTGCTGAGGCTGGAGATACTGGATGTGGCTAGAACAGGTAGAATATGGAAGTCTTCAGGGAGGTTTTAAAAAATACTGAAATACAATTATACATATTTATGGGGTACATGTAATATTTTGATATATGCATACAATGTGTAATGATCAAATCAGGGTATTTAGGATATCACCTCAAATACTCATTATTTGTGTCAGGAACATCTCAAATCTGATCTAGCTATTTTGAAATATACAACAAATTATTAACTATAGTCATTCTACTATGCTATCAAACACCATAACTTATTCCTTCTATCTAACTGCAGGTTTGTATCCATTGACCAACTTTTCTTCACTCCCTCCCACCCTGCCTTTCCAGCCTTTGGTAACTATCGTTCTACTCTCTACCTTTATGAAATCAACTTTTTTAACTTCCACATATGAGTAAGAACATGCAGTATTTGTCTTTCTGTGCCTAGTTTGTTTCACTTAATGTAATGACCTGCAGTTCCTTACATATTGCTGCAAATCACAGGGTTTTATTCTTTTTTATGGATGAATAATATTTGATATGTTTATGTAACACCAGTCTCTTTATCCATTCACTCATCGATGGACACTTAGGGTGATTTCATGTCTTGGAAATTGTGAACAGTGCTGCAATAAGTAAGGGGATACAGGTATCCCTTTGATATACTGATTTTTTTTTCCCTTTAGGTAAATACCCAGTAGTGGGATTACTGGATCATATAATAGTTACATTTTTCACTTTTTTGAGAAATCATGGAGACTTAAATTTAATGTAGCATATGTGCAAAAAGAGGCAGGTGGTATAGTAATTTTGAAGAATATTCTTGGAGGGGCAATTAATTGGTGGGTCTCAGGATAAATTATGCAGAACCAGCAGTGTCCTCCATTTATGGAGAATAAATAATTAAGTACTGAAATTTATTGTATATATATTTATTTCAATAGCTTTTGGGACATAGTGACTTTTTGTTACATGGATGATATAGTGGTGAAGTCTGAGGTTTTAGTGTATCTGTCACCCGAGTAGTGTACATTTTACCCAATATGTAATTTATTATCCCTCACCTCCCTCCTTTCCTCCCCCATTCTGAGTCTCCAATGTCTATTATAGCACTCTGTGTGCCCTTCTGTACCCATAACTTAGCTCCTACTTATAAGTAAGAACATATGGTATTTGGTTTTCCATTTCTGTGTTACTTGACTTAGAATAATGGCCTCCAGCTCCATCCAAGTTGGTGCAAAAGACATTATTTTGTTCCTCTTTTATGACTGAGTAGTATTCCATGGTGTATATATGCCACATTTTCTTTATTCACTGATTGGTTGGTGGGCACTTAGGTTTTTTTCCCTATATTTGCAATTGTGAATTGTGCTATAATAAACATATGCATGCAGGTGTCTTTTTGATATAATGACTTCCTTTTCTTTGAATAGATACCCAGTAGTGGGATTGCTGGATGAGGTGGTAGCTCTACTTTTAGTTCTTTAAGGAATCTCCATACTGTTTTCCATAGAAGTTGTACTAATTCACATTCTCACCAGCAGTGGATAAGTGTTCCCTTTTCACCATATCTATGCCAACATCTATTGTATTTTAACTTAAAAATGGCCATTCTGGCTGGGGTAAGGTAGTATCTCATTGTGGTTTCAATTTGTATTTCCCTCATGAGATTAGTGATGTTGAGCGTTTTGTCATGTTTGTTGGCCATTTGTGTATCACCTTTTGTGAAATGTTTATTCATGTCATTTGCCCATTTTTTTTGATGGGATTATTTGTGTTTTCTTGCTGATTTGTTTGAGTTTTTGTGGATTATGGATATTAGTTTTTGAGTTTTTGTGGATTATGGATATTAGTCCTTTGTCAGATGCATAAAATATTAGTCCTTTGTCAGATGCAAATATTTTCTCCCATTCTGTGGGATGTCTGTTTACTCTGATTATTTCTTTTGCCGCACAGGAGCTTTTTAACTTAATTAGGACTTATTATTTTTGTTGCATGTGCTTTTGGGGCCTTAGTCATAAATTCTTTGCCTATACTAGTGTCCAGAAAAATTTTTCTTAGGTTTTCTTCTAGAAATGTTTACTGTTTCAGGTCTTAGATTTAAGTCTTTGATTCATCTTGAGTTTTTTTTTTTTTTTTTTTAATACAGTGAGAGAGATCCAGTTTTATTCTTCTACCTGTGGCTCTCCAGTTTCCCCAGCACCATTAATTGAATAGGGTATCCTTTCTCCAAATGATGTTTTTGTATGATTTGTTGAATCTCAGTTGATTGTAAGTATTTGGCTTTATTTCTGCATTCTCTATTCTGTTTCATTGGTCTATGTATCTAATTTTATACCAGTACCATGCTGTTTTGGTTACTATAACCTTGTATTATAATTTGAAGTCAGGTAATGTAATGCCTCCAGATTTGTTCTTTTTGCTTACTATTATTTTAGCTATTTTTTGGTTCTGTATGGATTTTAGGATTGTTTTCTCTAATTCTGTGACAAATGATATTGGTATTTTGATAGAAATTGCATTGAATCTGTACATTGCTTTGCACAGTATGATCATTTTCACAATGTTGAAATGTGGATTATTTCAGTCCATGAGCATGGGATGCATTTCCATTTCTTTGTCATCTATGATTTCTACAATTTGGCTGTGAATCCGTCTGGTCCTGGGTTTTTTTTTTGTTGTTGTTAACAATTTTTAAAACTACTGATTCAATCTCACTACTTGCTATTGGTCTGTTCGGTATTTCTATTTCTCCATGATTCAAGCTAGAAGGGTTGTATCTCTTGGGAATTTATTAATTTCCTCTAGATTTTCTTTTCTTCCTTTCATCTTTTTAATTTTTTTAGACAGTCTTGCTCTGTCACCCAGGCTGGAGTGCAGTGGCATGATCTTGGCTCATTGCAACCTCTATCTCCTTGGTTCAAGTGATTCTCCTGTGTTAGCCTCCTGAGTGGCTAGGATTACAGGCATGTGCCACCACGCCCAGCTGATTTTTTTGTATTTTCAGTAGAGATGGGGTTTTGTTATGTTGGCCAGACTGGCTTTTAACTCCTGGTCTCACTGATATGCCTGTCTCAGTCTCCCAAAGTGCTGGGATTACACATGTGAGCCACTGTGGTGGCCTCCTCAAGATTTTCTAGTTTGTGGGCATGGAGGTGTTCATAGTAGTCTTGAATAATCTTTTGTATTTCTGTGGTGTTGGTTTAATGCCTCTATTTTCATTTCTAATTGAACTTATTTGAATCTTGTCTCTTCTTGGTTCATTTAGCTAATGATCTATCAATTTTGTTTATCTTCAAAAAACCAGCTTTTTGTTTCATTGATCTTTTGTTTTGTTTTGTTTTGTTTTTGAGAGGGAGTGTAGCTCTATCGCCCAGGCTGGAGTGTGGTGGCATGATCTTGGCTCACTGCAATCTCCACCTTCTGGGTTCAAGCGATTCTCCTGCTTCAGCCTCCCAGGTAGCTGGGATTACAGGCACACACCACTATGGCTGGGTAATTTTTGTCTTTTTTAGTAGAGATGAGGTTTCACCATGTTGGGCAGGCTGGTCTCAAACTTCTGACCCCAGGTGGTCCACCCACCTCGGCCTTCCAAAGTTCTGGGATTACAGGCATGAGCCACTGCAGCTAACCTGTTTATTTATTTTTGGTTTCAGTCTCACTTAGTTCTGCTCTGACCCTTGTTATTTCTTTTCTTCTGCTAGTTTTGGGTTTGGTTTATTCTTGTTTCTCTAGCTCCTTTATGTGTGACCTTAGGTTTTCAATTTGTGATCTTTCAGAATTTTTGATGTAGGCAGTTAGTGCTATAAACTTTCCTCTTAGTATGCTTTTGCTGTATCTGAGAGATTTTGATAACTCATGCCACTATTGTCATTCATTTAAAAAAATTTTTATATTTCTGTCTGGATTTCATTGTTGACCCCAAAATCATTCAGGAGCAGATTGTTTAATTTCCATATATTTGTGTAGTTTCGTGGTTCCTTTTGGAGTTAATTTCTAGTTTTTTTTCCCCACTCATGTCTAAGAAGATATTACATATGAGTTCCATTTAAAAAATTTATTAAGATTTGTTTTGTGGCCTATCATATGGTCTATTTTAGAGAATGTTCCATGAGCTGATGAGAATGTATATTCTGCAGTTCTTGGGTAGAATGTTCTGGAAATATCTGTTAGGTTTGCTTGTTCTAAGTGTAGTTTAAATCCGATGTTTCTTTGTTAACTTTGTGCCTCAATAATTAGTTTAGTGTTGTCATTGGATCACTAGACTCAATGATCAGTCTGTTGAAATCCCTCACTATTACTGTGTTGCTTTCTCTTGAGTCTAGCAGTAATTGTTTTATGAATTTGGGAGCTCCAGAGTTAGGTGCATATGTATTTAGGATTGTAATATCTTCTTGTTGAATTAATCCATTGATTCTCTTATTATATAATGACTCTCTTTGTCTTTTTTTAAAACCATTGTTGCTTTAAACTCTGTTTTATCTAACAATAGCTACTCCTGCTTACTTTTGGTTTCCATTTGCATGGAATATCTTTTTCTACTCCTTTACCTTGAGTCTATAGGAAGAATCTGGAAGCCATCGTTCTCAGCAAACTGACACAAGAACAGAAAACCAAACACCACATGTTCTCACTCATAGGTGGGTGTTGAACAATTAGAACATGTGGACACAGGGAAGGGAGTATCACATACTGCAGTCAGTTGGTGGGGGGCTAGGGGAGGGACAGCGGGGAGTGGGGAGGGATATGTGGGGAGAAATACCAGATATAGGTGATGGGGGGATGAAGGCAGCAAACCACCTTGCCATATATGCACCTATGCAACAGTCCTGCATGATCTGTACATGTACCCCAGAACCTAAAGTACAATAAAAAAAATTTTAAAGAGTCCCACAAGATCAGAATAACTAGGCTTAAAGATGCTAAAAGTTGAACCCATCCATGTCCTCTTGTTATGTAAAAATGGCAAATAACTATTTGTAAATCAATTCAACTGTATATTTGAGTTTAAGTTGAAAAAGAAATTAATACAAGATTGTTTATTCACAAAAAAGAAAAAAATAATCATGTGTTAGGTGAGTCTCTTGAAGACAGCACATATTTGGTTTGTGACTTTTAAAACTGTATTCTGGCAATTTGTATCTTTTTAAATAGAGCATTTAGGCCATTTACATTCATTGTTAATATTGAGATGTGAGGTGCTGTTCCGGTTATGTTGTTACATAGTTACTTTTTTCTTTCATTGTGTTTTTTTTATAGGCTCTGAGTTTTATGCTTTCAAAAAGTTTTATCGTAGTGCACATCAACCTTTTGTTTTAAGATTTAGAACCCCTTTTATCACTTCTTATAGGGCTGCTGTGATAGTGACAAATTCCCTTAGCATTTGGTTGTCTGAAGAAAGATGATTTCTCCTTCATTTATGAGACTCAGTTTTGCTGAATAGAAAATTCTTGGCTGACAGTTATTCTGTTTAGGAGGCTAAGGATAAGACCCTGATCACTTGTGACTTCTAAGGTTTATGCTGAGTAAATAATATTTTAGAATCAGGGGACCTGGGCTGAAGTTTGGCCTCAGCCTTTTAAAAGCTGAGAGATCTTGGGTAAGTAATTTAATCTTTCTGGGCCTTGAATTTCTCATTTAGTCAAATCAGATAAAATGACTCCCCATATAACTCTTTTCTTCCATGCCATTATGGCTTTAAAAGTTGATGGGAGAAACTGATGATTTGAAATGAATCAACTAAGTCAATAAATTATTTTAGATTCTGTTATTAAATATATAGTTATTTTAATAAAATATGCATGGTAATAATGTCATAAATATATACATCATTTTATTTCAACTGAACTGCATTGTGTTCCTAATTCCTCTATTTTGGGGTCATGGATACAACTGACTCAGTCTTGTTCATTGTTGTATAATTAGTAGTGGAGATAAGTCTAGGTTCTTAGTCTTGTCTTTAATTTTGTTCTGTCTTTACAATATACCATTACACTGTTTTCTAATAACTACAAGCCTTCTTTATGCATTTTAGTGACTAAATCCTTCCAAGAAGAAAAACTGTTTTAAAGTTGAAAATCTGGGAAAAATATATCTTGTACATAAAGTTTGGCTATAACATAGAGAAATATTTATGAGCAGGAAATTTACCCTAATGACTATTAAAGGAGGCCTCACATTCATTGGTAGTGGTTGTCTTTGGGGATTATGACTGCTCCTGTGCAGGGGTCTTCACTTTTAGGCTCCCATGTCTCTCTGTGATCCTGCAGGCTAGAAGAGAAGGAGGGTTGCTTCATAGCCAATAGAGAGCATCAGCTTAGTGACTTCTGAGTTGGGTCTGGCTGACTGTTCAGGGTTAATGACCTTGTTGCAAAGCCTCTGTCAGTCACTTGGACAGGATTGGATGACTTCCATCAAGCAGACCAGGCAAATTTGAAAGCTCCAGACTGTGCCTCTTAGGGAGGAAAAAAAAAAGGTAGAGGGAGGGATACCAGAGATTCTTTTTGGGCCAGTACATGTGTGTGTGTGTGTGTGTGTGTGTGTGTGTGTGTGTGTACCTCACTAGAAATGCTCAGGTTATCTTTGGCTACCAGGCAAAGGCCACATTACTCTAAAAGAGTGTATGTCTCTGGTGGTTATATCCCAGAGGCCTTCAAGTCCTCCAAGAAGAAATTGAGCTATCAGAACACTGATAGTCCTGGGGCTGACTGCACTTTCCCAGAGTTTCACATTATTCATTTCCACAAAGTAATTTTAGTTGATTGCCTTGTGGTCTTTTTGAATAAGGCATTTTAAGAAATAGGAGAAAATTGAAAGGATTGGCTCACCATCAAAATATATCCCTTCGGAATGCTCCTAAGGGCAGTGCAACTGCCAATTTGGGATGGAAACTTGTTGGAATTTCTCTCTCTGGAGGTTTTTAATGCAAGGCTAGACAACTGTCTTTCTTGGTCCATTTAGTTGGATGACTGCCTGGGACAGGAGTATCAGATGACCTTGCAGTCCCTTCCAGTACTGACTTTTTGTTATTGGGTGGTAGATCCATGAGGCTATATGAGGCTGAGGATTTTACCTATCCTGCCTGTCTGTTTTAATGTTTGGCCCAATGTCTCTTAATTTTGTCTCTCTAAACAGATGTAAAATTGAGGTCTGGGATGCTGCCTTGTGCCTCTTTCATGTTCTCCATAGAGCAGACATAGTGTGGAGAAAACTTTTGGAGCAGGCTTCTGGAGGAGGTGGTGTTCAGGGAGATGGGAGCAAGGTCCCAGGTGGAAGGTTGACTATTATTGGGGAGAAGGAATACCAGATTTTCTGAGTTTGGAGAAAGGAATAAAAACTGCTGTGGCTGTATGTTATGGACTGAATATATGTGTCCCTCACCATCCACCAAAGTCATGTTGAAGCCCTAACTCCTAGTGTGGTTGTATTTGGAGTAAGGAAGTAATTAAAGCTAAATCAGGTCATCAAGGTGAGGCTCTGATCTCATAGGATTAATGTCCTTGTAAGAAGTGACACCAAAGCATTGCACTCTCTGTGTGCACATGCATTGAGGAAAGGCCATGTGAGGGCATAATGAGAAGGTGGTTACCTGGAAGCCTAAAATTAAGCCCTCACCAGGAGTTCAACCATGCTAGAACCTTGACCTTGAACTTTCCAACCTCCAGAACTACGAGAAAACAATTCTGTTGTTTAAGCCACACAGTCTGTGGTATTTTGTTATGATAGCTTGAGTTTACTAATACTCTCTATATAAGTTAATAGATAGGCATGAAAAAAGGCGAGGGAGAGCACATCTTATAATACCAGTTTTGTTGATAAAATGTGAGGCAAGATCATCTACAGAAAGAGAGGAATCTAGGGGCTGAGTAGGAAATAGATGGTAAACATTTTGAATAATTTTTGTGGGGACTAGAAGAGGGCATTGACCAAGAACAAGTCAAAGGCTTGTTGGTTAATTCCAGGGGCTCAGATGCACATGGAATCCATGAATATGTGGTGGAGGCAATCCTGTGAACTGCTGGGTCTTTCTCAGCAGTGTACCTGGTAGATACAGGGATGGGAATTGGAGCATTGATTCAGGATTGGGATTTTCCTGAGGAACATGGTAGGAAAATAGGGATCCAAGATAATTAAAGTTAGAAGAGTTCAAACAATCCATCCAGGGATGTAGCATTGGCAGGAAAGAAAAAGTGCTGATGGTTACCAAAAAAAAGAAAAAGAAATTGGAGGAGCCAAGAAGCTAGAATACCCTGTGAGTCCAGGAAGCAAGTGTGGTAGGAATAAGGAAATGAAAAAATTCGGAAGATTGGAAAATATGGCCAAGAAGTAGAATATCAGGGTTCAGGATTGTTAGATCATGACAAAACACAGCCAGAATGTGGCCATGAGGAGGATTGGTCCAAATGCAGTAGTGCAGCACCTCCAAGCTTTTTGACACCAGGGACTGGTTTCGTGGAAGACAGTTTTTCCTTGAACTGGGGGTGGGGATGGCTTCAGGATGAGTCAAGCATATTACATTTACTATGCATTTTATTTCTACAATTATACTGTAATGTATAATAATTATGCAACTCACCTTAATGTAGAATCAGTGGGAGCCCTGAGTTTGTTTTCCTGAAACTAGACAGTCCCATATGGGGGTGATGGAGACAGTGACAGATCACCAGGCATTAGATTCTCATAAGGAGCATGCAACCTAGATCCCTTACATGCAGAATTCACAATAGGGTTCATATTCCTATGAGAATCCAATGCTGCTGCTGATCTGACATCAGGCAGAGCTCAGGTGGTCATGCAAGTGATGGGGAGTGGTTGTGAACAAAGATGAAGCTTTGCTTGCTCGTCTGCTGCTCACTTCCTGCTGTGTCGCCCAGTTCCTAACAGGCCACAGACGGATACCAGTCCATGGCCTGGGGACTGGGGATCCCTGTAGTAGAGTAATTGTGAATAGTTAGGAAGATGTGTGAATTTCAAGAACTCATTGTTGGAAGGGTCATCACATGAGTGATTTATCTTTATGGACATGCTTATCTCCTGGGATCTGGTTAGGAGTAAGAGTGGAAAGGACTGTGAGTGAGGTCTCAAGAAACTGTAACATGGGGAGCACACAGTGCTTTGAGGGTCCATAAGTGGGCCTCCTAACCCATACTTGGGAGTTAGGTCAGACTTCTGAAGGAAGAGAGAGCTAACTTGAACCCCCAAAGATGAGTGAGGTTAACCAGGGGAGGGAGAGGCAGAGCAGGGAAGAGACTGATGAGACAGGAGGATTATTCCACATAGAGGAAAATAGAATGTTCAATAGATGAATGTTTTATAAGATGCCTAGGTTCATAAAATGAAAGCTAATCTGGAGATGTGGAGCCTATTATTAAATGAAATAGTCTATAGCTTAGTAATCCTCTTCACTTACAGTCACTCCTATGATGTTATTTTTAATTTTTAAAACTTAAATTAATGCAGGCTTTTGGGGGCTGCACTACACATACTTACATTCACAACAGATTATGAAACCATTTGTTGTGTGGAAGGAGAGGAAATCGTCCCCAGGACCTGTCTTCCTCACACACTGCATGACTTAGCCCTTTCTCTCCAGATTCATTTTTCAATTACAGAACAAGTGCAATTTTATTCTACATGGCTGAATTGCAAAAGACAAGACATGGACTGGTAAAGCAGAGGAGAACAAAGAGAGAAAGATGAATAGTATACCCAAGAGCATTTTGACTTGTGCCTTGATGGGATGTAAATGGGGGGGCATTCTCAATATTCATATTTGATAATTATTTGAAAGTATTCATATTTGCATGTGCAAATATTCACATGCTAAATGTGAATTAAGAAAACAGAGGAGTACTCACAGAAGAGAGCCAAAATGTCTGAAAAAAAGGAAAGTCAAGTCATAAAAGAAGCCAACTCTATGTCAACCAAGTATCCTGGGTCATAAATTATTTCTAAGGAGATTTTGCTGACTGACACATTGGACTTGGAACCTACGCGCCTTTTCCCACCTTATTCTCACTGTGAAAAGGGGTTGGAGGTAGTGCAGTGTGAAGAGTTCAGGCTTTGAATCAAGATGGAATTGAGCCTACATTCTGACTCTGGTGCTGTTGGTGAGCAGTGTGACCTTGAGCATGTGTTCTCAAGTCTCCATTTCTCTGAGCCTCCATTTCAGCATTGGTAGAACAAAAAGCAAAAATGCAAGTTAAAATGTGGATGTGAAGACTGGAAGTTATTTAAGGTACCAAGAACAATATCTGATACAGAGGAGGCGTCCAATAAATGGCAGCAATTAGCTGCTGCTACTGGTACTACCACTAGCACTCTGTTCAATAAATGAATCTGCACAATAGAGGCAAGGCCTGCAAGGGAAGTTTAATATGTGTATGCTGCACTCTTAATAAATTATTGCCTTTAAAAACAATTCAAAATGCAAATGGTGTCTCTGCAGTGTTGTGCACAAGGCCAGACTTCCTCTAGGGTTATGTCTAAAATACGTTATTTGACGAGCCTTTGTATATGTGTGTGTTTGTGTGGATGGGGTCTTGGGGAGACAGGAAGGTGATGGAGAGGCTGGCAGTGGCTTCTTTCCTGTAAGAACACACTTTAGAAGTCTAGCACTGCAGGAATTCTCTCAAACTGAGCGAAATAATCCAACCCTAGTAGCATTGCACAAATGCCACTGGGATCCATTTTTCAGAGGGAAGATAATGGCTCTCTTGGCAGTATCCCTAGCTCTTTCTTTGAAGAAGAGCTTGGAGAAGAAGGCATCAGAGTGGTTGGTAGAAGGTCTGTGATCTGCTGAAAGGGAGATTAAGTGCTAGGCCTTCTTATAAGAGCTCCTGTGTTATAAGTTGTGAGGGAGCTTTACTGTTCACCTTCCTGGTTTAAGCAATGGCACATGTCCAGCTGTATTGCATATGACATGGCTTTCAAATAGTGCACCTGTCCTGAGTAGATGCAAAGGAGTTTCCATCTTCTTGCTTGATAAACAAATTAAGTGATGTTTAGATTTGAATGTTTGCATAGCCTCTAATGAGTATATTTTAAAGTGTGTAATTTCTATTCTGATGCCCCTGGAAATAAGAAAAGCAAATTTGCTGTATTAGAAAAGCTTCATAGAATGGTATCACTAGAATAATATAGCAGGGATCAAGGCACAATGGAGGAATAATGTGAATATTGGCTTGGTGATTTTGGAACTGGGAAGCACAATCTCTGGGAGGACAAGTTCCCCCCACCCCGCTTCAGTAAACACAGTTTAATTTCTAGGAAAATCCCTGAGAAAGCCATGAGCACATTTTCTTTGGACTTTCTGAGGACAGACCTTCATCTGCTTGGAATGAATGAAGGAAGTCTGCCTATGGGCAGGGAGACTAAGTAACTGCTAGTTTCATCCTGTACCCAGTTGAGTCCATATTAAAGAGGAAAGCTGCACATTTTAAACAAAGTATTTAAATATATTTAGATGGGCAGATTTCTGGAGCCATGCAACTAGCAAACTATTTATACTGTCCTAATCAACTTAAGCAAACCTGGCTCATATTGGCAAATGCATACTAGTAATTGACCAGACGCTCTCAGAGGTATAGACACTGGAAGATTTATCCTGGATGCATAACAGGTTTTTGGCTTAAAACTTTTATTCCATTGCTGGCTGAAGCCTCAGGACTGACAGTCTGGTTTGACATCCATTTCTGGCTTGGTCCTGGCACCACCCTCCCTCTATACCCCAAGGACAAGAAATATGAATCTCCTTGTTGGCCTCACCACTGTCACTTTCTCCTGTCCTCTATAGCCCGATCCTGGGCCCCAAGGAACTGAATAATGTGGCAACCTGGCATCTTGTCCCATATAACTCTACTCTGTCAGAGGAGATAGTTGCATTAACCTCTTGGAGCTAGTATCTGTTAAGGGAGGAACAATTAGAAAATTTATAATGCCTATTACTGTTTTCTAAAACAAGGGTATTCTTTATAGATTTCAGGAAATAAAATTATACTTCTAATTCTTTCGGTTACATTTAAATTTACGAGATATTGCTTATCAATGCAGGGAGTTGAGTTCAGCAAGCCTACTTTCAAAGCTAACAGTCCTAATTATAAGTTCTTTTAATTGAAAATGTAGCTGAACTTTACTAGTTGATCACAGACATAATCCTTTAGCAAACAGAACGTTGCATTTAACTTCCTTTTGCCTCTTGACTAGGCCTTGAAGTGGGAGATTCTGGAATCCAGTCTCTTCCCACAGTGAGATTTGACTGTGGGCATATACTGCAATCTGATTTACAGAAAAGAAATTCCTGGGAGAGGTAAATTTGTTCCCAAAGTTCTAATCATCATTATTCTCACTAAAAATAAATATGGTAATGAGACCTGTGCCAGGTCTGTGAAGGACATCATCCATCCATCAATCAATCCATCATCATTATCATCATCATCATGTCATTGAAACCACTTTGTTTCATCTCAAAGTTCACAAAACTATATTATGTGAGTGATCTTGTTTGATTCTTCTGATAATCTCAGAGGTAGACAGGTTAGGCATCATTTATCCTCATTTTGCAGATAAATAAACTACGGCCCAAAGAGGTTGAGACTTGCTTGAGTTCTCACAGCTAGGAAGTATTATGGCTTTCAAAGAAACCAACTTTTGGAAATCTGTCTATCCTGTCACTGTGGTACCATTCTGCATCGAAAGCATGTATTGTAACAATGCAGGGGTCCTGCCAGGTGCTTTGTAAGGCTGATAAATCATCCTACGAAATGCTTTGGAACCCTTCAACTTTATTATTTCTTCCCTTGCTGATCATAGTCTTTGGATGGAGAATCTAGCTTATCAGTTGTGCCCTGCATTAGAGTGAGAGGGGTTCATTGTTCTGATGTGAAGCCTGCTGCCTTGGGATATGGTTTCTGGCAAGCCATGAGCTACCTTGGCCAGAATAGGCAAGAAAACAGGAGCATCATTCACTATGACTCTTTATTGGGGCTCTATATACTCCATGGACTTTGTATGTGCAGCTAATGATTGTAGAATGAAAACAGTACTTCAGGGAAATGAAGCCACTATGGGCAAAAGAGAAAATGGATTTACAAATAACAGGTACATGATAATGATAATGATACATATTGTTACATATTTTACTCCAGACCAAAAATGATAGAACATGGCATTATATTGCCTGATGATGCCCACACCACCTTAAAAAAAATTATGTATGACTGGAGAGAGCCTTGAGTTGGCAGTCAGCAGTATTCTGGTTTTCCTTGCGAAGTGTCTTATATAATTATAAGCTATAACTATATTTATCCTTTGCACATTTCTTTACTTCACCTTGCTTTCCCCACCTGTAAAATTAGGATAATTTGCCTAGACTTCATACTCTATAACAGGATGGATGAGCCAGATTGTAGATGTGAAGCACACGAAGGAACTGTTGGACAGACAGGATGATAACAAACATCTCTGGCTGCTTGGGCATGTAAGAGGGACTATTTCGGAGATATAAGTTGATATTTCATAGTGTTTTATGAAATATTTTCAAATGGATTCTTCCTTTCTGTGTCCCAAACTATTATACGTGCCTGCCTTTTACACATCAGGAGTGGAGGCTCTTGCTCAGGTCATACCACTGGTAAAAGGCAGAGTTGCATATGGCTTCTGACTCTGGAACACCTATCCTTATCCCTGCATGATGCTCCTCCCCTTACGTAAGGCCCAGGCTAAGTCTTGGACTTTATACCAGTGTAAGTATTCTGTATTTTGGCCAACGGCTTGGTTCATTTCTGTGTTCTGTTTCATTACAGTATGGGAAGGTTTATCTTCTACTTTCTTTTTTTTTTTTGGTGGGAAGAACGGCTTCCTGATTGGGGTCTGAGCCCCTGCACTGGGCAGAAACACAAGACCCAAGAAGCTTCTCACATAACATCATGAACAATGCCAGATTGTAATCTTTAATGCTATCTCATGGCCAATATCATAAAGGTAACTGTGATTCTACCATGCCTTAGATGAGAGATGAGGAGTAAACAGGATGTTTGTTCATGGCACCCAAACCTTTGGGTTTACCCTTATCTTTCATTGTGATATTGTTCTATTAAGAATAAAATTGAAAACAATCTACATATCCATCAAGAGAGATGGATTAACATCTCATAGGATTGTTGAGGGGCTTGAAGATTAAATACGTATAAGGTCTCAGGATGAGGCCTAGCACATGTTAAATGCTCAATAAATGTTATTTTTAGAGTTATGAATAAAGAGGAATGACTATTTGAGCTCTGCCAGAACTACATGTCTATAGACAGAATAAACTCAGGGCTTTATTTCCAGGTCTGCCTTCATTTGAGCCTAAAGTGACAGGCGATGACAGGACTGAGGCTCAGTGATTCTGCCTCTTTCCCCTTCATGACTACAGATGGCAACCACTTTGTCTTTTAGTAAGGTAGAAGATGTTGTGAAGGTAGGTGGATGGCATTTCCAAACTGTTTACATCAGACTGAGGAAAAACTAAGTATGACATTATAAAAAAATTTATCTGGCCTTGTCCCTTGTCCCCGGTTTTTGGCATAGAGATTCAGAAACCTTCAGAATTTCCTGAGTGGTAGGCATAGCTTTTTTGTGCTAGATAACTTCAAGGTGGAGACTAGTCACCAGAAAGACCTAGCATGTGGGTAGAGGGTTGGAGCTTTGGAACAGCTTGATCATGGAGGAAGGGAAGGGGCTGAAGATTGAATTCAATCATGTGGCCAATGATCTAGTCAATCATACCTTTGTAATCAAACCTCAGTGAAAACTATGGACACTAACGCTCATGAAGCTTCCTGGTTGATGAATGCATTGATAGGCCAAGAGTGATGTGCCCTGATTCCAGAGGAAGAGAACATGGAATTCCTGCACTCTTTCCCAGACCTTACTCTATCCGAATCCTTTGTAACAAAACTGTAATGATACGCATAGCACTTTCCTGAGTTCTGTGAGTCATTCTAGCAAATTATGAAATGTGAAAAGATCATGGGAAGCTTGAATTTGTGGCCAGTTCGTCAGAAGTGTGGGTGGCCCAAGGATTCCCAGAATTTGTGGCTGCCATAGGAAGTAAGGGCAATCTTGTGGAGGACTGAGGCTTTATACTTGCGGGGTCTGGTGCCAATTCTGGTGATTAATCTCAGAACTGAATTATATGGCAGTATACCCAGTTAGAGTGGAAAGACAGTACACAGTCACCTGGTTTAACTAATCATTAGCAAAATCTCACATTTTCCCTCTGTCACCTGGAGAGCCTCATTTCACTACCATTGTTACCTGGGACAGAGTAACCCAAACCAGAGGCTGGAAATATCTGGCTGTTACCAAGCACCCTATTGCCCTCACTTGTTCTCATTCTGTGCCCTTTGATGCTTGTGAAAAGTTATGAGCAAAAATGATGGCAAACCACTTAAATGCCATTATTTTTTCACTTGTACTCGGGCATTCTGCTCATGGATCAAGTGCAGTCCTTCTTGGTGTACAAACTGCGGTAATTGGTTTTCTTCATTTTCTTTTATCCCACTGACTTTCCTCAACTAGGGACCACCAAGGACACATCCTTTCTGAATAACAATTTCACTTCCAAGACCTCCCGATATATCAGACTTGGAGTGCACACAAAAGTTTCTGCTCAGCATTTAAATGCAACTCATTAATTTTAAGACGTGTTACTCTTTCTCACTGCTTAGATTTTTAAGGAATGCGAATTGCATTTTATTTCAAAGCTGGAAAAAGCAACCAGAAAAGTGCCAAGAATTATCTTGACTGGTTTTAAGTAATTGTTAGAGGAAGACATACAAGCAATCTGACCACGGATTAAACAGCATCCTGGGGGAATCAGAGCTCTTGCTCTCCTGTGTCCTGATGCAGAGGTTTTCTTTTCTTTTTTCTTTTTTCAACTTGATTATGTATCTGCAAACCAGATACTATTTTCCATTTACAGCAGCATATTCCAGCATTTCCTCCTGTCAAATCAAATTGTTGTGGACTTAGGAAATGCAGACCTATCCTACTACCAGCATAACAAGACAACATAAGAAATACAAATATGGGCTGGGCGTGGTGGCTCCCACCTGTAATCCCAGCACTTTGGGAGGCCGAGGCGGGCGGATCACGAGGTCAGGAGATCGAGACCATCCTGGCCAACATGGTGAAACCCTGCCTCTACTAAAAAATACAAAAAAATTGGCTGGGCATGGTGGTGCATGCCTGTAGTCCCAGCTACTTGGGAGGCTGAGTGAGGCAGGAGAATTGCTTGAACCCAGGAGGCGGATATTGCAGTGAGCTGAGATTGTGCCACTGCACTACAGCCTGGGCGACAATGTGAGACTGTGTCTCAAAAACAACAACAAAGAAATACAAATATGTTAACAAATACCTTGAATGCACAAGCATCTCAAGGCCAAATAGGTACAGGCTTTCAAAATATGCATGGATTCCAATTATATTGGTAATTTGAACATCTTATAGGTGAAAAGATCTCCCTACCCATTAATCCTGTTTATAACCTTGCTACCTCCAATAAACAGTCATCCAGCTTCTGCTAGAATAGTCAAAATATAGCCAAGGGTATCATGGGCTTCTGGAGTGGGCCATTCTTAGCTAGACAGATAGCTTTAATAGTTACATGGGCTGTTGTCCATCAGTTGTATTGCTGTTGCTCTGTTCACAATTCTTTCTGCAGAGATACATGCAACACTTTGGAAGTCTTCCGATTTTTGTCTTATTTGGGATCTTGACCTGGCCATTACCCATTTTGTTATGGCCTAAGCCTCTGGCTGTATCCTATGCTGAGGATGGGCCACAAGCAGGGATTTGGTGGTGAAGCGCTGGGAAGGAGGTTACACAGAGAGGGTAAAAACATTCAGGGAATCACTACTTACGCTAAGGCAATGCTACTTACAAGAGTCCTCGGGTAAGAATTCCCACTGCTACAGCCACAATGCATTCAAATCAGAAAATACTCTAATTTCTATAGCTTTTAGGAAACATTTTAATTCTTGCCACATATATGTTCCTGCATTTTTAATAGGAAGTGTAATTACTGAATGGCCATTCATTACAGAGGATATCAATAATGCACTGGATTTTGCATATTTTCCCTGGTGCTATCATTGTAGTGATAGATTATAAGTCTAAGCAGATTCAGTAATGCTACTGTGATTTATGAGAACATAATGTATTTAGAAGGGCCTGGAAGTAAACTCTTCACACAGGGGTGAGAGAAGGAGGTTGTCGTGATGGTGGCAAGGGGGTGGTAACTCTGTTAAGACTTTAGAAATACAGACTGTGCCCCTGGATTCTTAATTAGCCATCTGCTTTCTCTGCCTTTTTGCATCTCAAGAGAATTGTTGCAAGTATTTGTATTTCTGTTTGTAGTGAGGTACGGTGGAACAAAAACCTGGTTTGTGTTGATGTTTATAGGAAAAGTAGAAATTGGACTAGAGTTTTGGTGGTAATATATTTCATGGGACCGATGGGCCAAATATATTTTGATCATTGGAATGACTGTTTTTACTTAGTGAGTTGAATCTAATGAGACAGACTCAATTGCATTTAATTAAAGCATTTATGCATAAAGCACATGGGAGTTGGTGTGGGCGAGCCCATCAGCATAGCTTTAATACAGAGCAGTATAAATAAGTGTCATCTGTAAGAGGTGTTAAAAGAACCATTTGGGGTCAACAGAAGAAAAGATCATATTTACCTGGTGTTTCAGCTGGATTCTCATGAGGAAAAAAGCCTGAGGCAGAATTCTGTATGCTAATAGTTTACTAGGAGTGCAACATCAAGGAAGCAACAGTGAGGCAAAAAAAAAAAAAAAAAAAAAAAAAAAAAAGTGAGGCAGGAAGGGAGAGAAAATACAAGGCAGTGCATCATCAAGCTGATTACAGCTTCCCATAAAGCCAGATGGTTGCTCAGTCATGTGGGCCATCTCCAGAGAGACTGCATGGAATGGTTATCTCTCTGTCATAGACAAGGAAGAAGGAGCAGTTTTGTTCGCCGGCTCTTGCCTCTCTCTCATTAATCTAAGTCTGCTTCATGGACACTGACTTCTTCACAGTTTTGGATTGTGTTACTCAGCCCTCAGGAGGTTTCCGGGGAGGCCAGAGCCTCAGTGGGTCCAGTCGAGCCTCAATGGGTCCAGTCAGTCCAGTGCACAGGGATGGTCAGTTGGTATCTGTGGGTGCTTCTTGGTTTGCGGTGGGAGCAGTAGTGACTTGAGATTTATGATTATTAAAACAACATGAGCTGCCACTAAGGTCATTCTGGCCTGGGAGTAAGGCAGGTGGGTAAGGCTGGGAATGAGGACACAGGGCTGTGTGAACCCAGGGTGTTCCCTATCTATACAGTTAGGATTAGGAAAAGCTTTAGAAGAAGGTTTATGAGATGCCACTGAAAATGACAGGTAAGATTTTGACAGGCAGAGATAGAGAGGATGTAGGTACTTATATCTGCATCAAGCAGAGGCATGTTTTGGTTGAGGGCACACTGAGCAGTAGGTCCACTTCGCTTTAACTCTAAGATATGTGTAGAGGAGAATGGGAAAGAATATTAGAAATGTAGACAGGTTTGAGCAGGAAAGGCCTTGAGAACAAGTATGTCAGTCAGTTATTGCTACATAACAAACACGAAACCTTAATGGCGTATAAAAACAGGCCCATATTTCTTGCATATCTGCTGGTCAGTTGAAACAGTTCTTCAGGCTGCAGGTTTGTGGGTTGGCTGAGCAGCTCTGCTCTAGACAGGCTGGGGTCCAGGCTGAAGGGGCAGGAGCTCTCTAGAGGCAACTTTTATCTTGGTAAAGGCAGAAACCCAAGAGGGTTTGCCCAACTGCACACTTCAAGCTGCTGCTTGTGTTGTTTGCTAACATACCATTGACCTGAGAAAGTCACATGGCTAAGGCCAAAGTTGGTGAAGTCATGAATGAATATATCCTGTCCTAAGAGGCGATAGCAAGGATTCTTTACTTTCCTCCAGGGAAGTAAAGAATTGTGACCAATAATTCAATATAGTAGAGCCAGGGTGAGACACTTGTAGATTCAATAACAAGAACAGTATTTCATTCATTATATTTGTTCTTCTAGTCCCAAGCACAGTGCCTAAAACAGAGTAGGTGCTCAATGTTTGCTGAACGCATGAGTTAATTAATGCCAACCACCCTGCATTCAGCACTGCGGTAAGCATTATAAATTGAGTTCAGGGTCTACCTCTCTGAGAATTTTCTCCAGATTAGGCTTTAAGGTATATAAAATTCATATTCAATAAATTAAAATACTTATTTCAAGATAATTTTTTCCAGAACTTTGCTTTGGCTTTATTTCTATTGCTTTGTGATTAGTTTGAAATCAGGAAGTGGGATGCCTCCAACTTTGTTTTTCTTTCCCAAGATTGTTTTGGCTACTCAGGGTCTTTTGTGGTTCCATACACATTTAAGAATTGTTTTTCCATATATATATGATGGAATATTATTCAGCCTTAAATAAGAATATGCTGCCATTTGTGACAACGTATGCACAAGAGGACATTATGCTAAGTGAAATGAGCCAGACAGAGAAAGAAAAACACCACATGTTCTATTTATATGTGGAATCTAAAAAGAAAAAAAATCAAATGTGCAGAAACAGAAGTAGAAAGGTGGTTACTAGGGGTAGGGGGAAGGAGAAAATAGGGTGACATAGGTTGAAGGATACAAAGATGCAGTTGTATCAGATGAGTAAGTCTAGAGATCAAATGTCCAGCATGAGAACTATAGTTAATAATAATGTATCATATACTGGAAATCTGGTAAGAGTGTAGATTTTAGGTTCTCTTACTACACACGCACATACGCACCCCTCCCCGCCCAAAAAAACTAGGTGAGATTATGGGTATGTAATTTACTTGACTGTAGTAATCACTTCACTATATATATGTATAGCAAAATATTATGTTGTAAACATTAAACATATGTAATAAAAAACAAGGAAAAAAATTAAAAGCCCTTTACAAAGGAAAACTCGAACCAGTTATAAACTTCTTTCCATTACCTTGTCAAGCTTCACATTTCTCTGCCTGACTTTCCTTAATCTGGCTTCATTTTCCAATACTCCTGACACAGACTGTTCTTGCCAGTCACACCCTGTCTTTGCCGTTCCATTCCCTTCCTCTCCCTCCCTGCCCTTGATCCCTATTAGGGTGTCTTTTTCCTCAGTGCCTCTGCCCAGAGGGCTGACTTTGTGAGGGATGCCTTCTTATCTCTCAGGTCCATCCATATACTATTTACCCATCTGGCTTGGCTAAATATCTTTTTTTCCCATAAAACCTTCTGCAACTGGAACATTTTAACTCTTTATTGCTCAATAATTGTCTCTTACGGGTTAATCTCATTTGCCCAATCAGTTTGTGAATGGTTTCAAGGCAGGGCCCAAATTTTTTGCTGCTTTGGGTCTCTCTTACAGTGTCTAGCATGGTGCTTGAGGCACAGTAGATAAATAACAAGTACTGATGGACTGATCCTTTATGTACCTTGTCCATATCTGATAAACTTGGCTGTTGGCCATTTTGTGTGCATTAGAAATAGACCCTTGGCAGCAAGAGAGCCTTCTACCCATATGTGGCATCCACCCAGTTGACCTGAGATAGCCCCTGCATCAGTAATTGGCAACTTTTGATGGATGATCAATCCATCTCTTCAAAGCGTATTATTTAGAAGCCCCATGATTTAGTGGCTTTAAGAAAAGAGACTGAAAAAAAGCAGGCCAAGGACTTGGCACCCATTGCAAGTGATCTTGTGAGAGCATGCCTGCCCCCTCTGCTGGGGCTAAAAGGATGTAGGAGATTATGTTGTCCAAGCCCTGAAAAGAATGCCCATTCTCCTTTGGGCTGTTTCTGCTTGTTCATTATGCAAATGAAGTATGCAAATAATAGGTTGGTTTTTATTTCTCCCTCTGAAACCATGAAAACAGTGAACATATGGTTCCATCTGTGCCTGTGATAGAAAGGAGAGATTGACACTGTCTTTTTTTTTTTTTGAGAGATGTGGTCTTGCTATGTTGTTCAAGCTGGTCTTGAACTCCTGGCTTCAAGTGATCCTCTTGCATTGGCCTCCCAAAGTGTTGGGATTACAGGCATGAACAACCATGCCTGGCCCTGACATTGTCCTTTTTGGTGAGGAAGACTGAATGTTTCTTTTACTACCTCATAAGCTCTACTGACTCAGGGGCTGTCTGAGTGAAGCTATCATTTCAAAGGAGCATTAGGCTGCTTAGAAGTCTGAATAAAAGCATTGACTCTGCCTCCTCTCTGTTTTATGTGCTATTTGCAACAACCAGTAGTTTTGTTGTTCTGGAGGATGGCTGTTCAAAATCATGAATAATCTAAAAGTATCCTTTGTATACCTCTTTTGTACTCTGCTTTTTTTTCTTTCTCCGTGGCTTTCTAGTGCCTTCTTTTTTACAGCACCTGTTGCTGCAGGATGTTTTCCCCAATAGTTGTTCAGGACTACACTACAATGTCCATTTGGAATGGGCTGGATTGTATGTTTCCAACTTTCCTATTTTTCTTCTTCCCAACTTCAAAACTTATCTAACTTGTGCTTTATTCTCTTGGGGCCTGCTGTCTGCTAAGGCTGATACAGTGGGTGTCGGTCATTGTTTTAAATGTCTTCATGATACACTTCTTAAACAGATCTTCCTGGGGGAATGCAAAGAAATGCTCTAAGGCATCAGAAAATCCTGACATGTCTTTTTGCAGCATCAATTTTATTCAGTGGCAAGTAGTTTAAAATATCCTGGAAAACTAGGATGAATGTTGGTAAATGATGAAATAAAATGCAAAGTTCAAATGAAAAAGTATGTTAAAACATAAGATTTAATAAATTTGTGCTCTTTGTGGAGGTATTTTGGGCTGTGACCTCTACTTTCCCATGTTTTTATCCATAAAAGCTTTGGAGGGCAAAGCTTAAAAAGCATTTTGTAAACACACTCTGGCATAATGGGAGGTGGCACAGAAAGGCAAACCAAAGGGTCAGGGTAAGTTCAGGGAATCAGTGAGTCAAAAACTAAGTCACTCCGTATCCCAGAGGCAAAGCAGCTAAGGCTTGTACAGGCATTGCTGGAATGGATACTGGAAGAGTGTCAAAAAAGAGGCAAGGATTTGGAACTGGGAAGCATAGTCAAAGTTGTGAGAACTCTTCCACTGGTTCTGTTGAATTCACCTGCTTCTAAAGGGGGTGGCTTTTCTCCCTTATGACTTAAAGGAGTGCTCTTCACACTGGACATACATATTCAAGATAGCTGACAAAGACTTTCCAGGGTACTTTTAAGGGAATCAGTTT
Source organism: Cacajao melanocephalus (assembly GCA_963573385.1). Lineage (NCBI taxonomy): Eukaryota > Metazoa > Chordata > Mammalia > Primates > Pitheciidae > Cacajao > Cacajao melanocephalus. The sequence goes on from CAUYLG010030838.1 coordinate 26,580, forward strand.
CCACATCCTCAACTCACAGACATTTTCTTTCCTAAAATTTCTCCCTCTTAAAATAAGCCTGTGGTCTTCTACTTCCTTACTTATATTAAGCCTTCTCCCACTTGACAAAATAAATAAATGAATATTTGTCACTGTTTTAGGTCTTACTATGGTACATTGTCTTACGATATCAACACCTCCAGAGTCCAAACAAGGAGATATTTCAAAATAATGACTTTGAGACAGCAAATGAATAATGGCTAGTAGATATGTGAGTCAGATGGTTTCCAATTCTCTTTGTTTCAACACATCTTTGTTGACTTGAAGGTTTCTAATTATTTGCTTTTGAAATTGAAGGAGAACTAAATTGAATTTTCAGATGTAAGGTCATTACAAATTTTGATTATAGATTATTTAATATGAAATTCGACATATAATTTAGAAGTTAACTGTGTCATCACTGTAACCAAACTCCTTCCATTCCCATCACCACAGATGTTTTAACAAAGTTACTTAGTGCTTTTGTCTATAACAATAAAAGGTAGAAACATAATTTACAGGATAATATAGATAAAGGAAAAATATTACATGTATATAGGCAATCATGAATGCTAAAATGAATCTGCTAAGGGATGTAGGAACTGGTTGCTATCTTAAAGGGAAAAGAAATCTAATGTTTAGAATTATGTTTTCTAAAGAGCAGGTGTCAATTGTTTATCAGACAAAACTAGTTCATATTTTCATGGACAAGCATCATTTTCTTTACTTTCAACTTGCTGCAGTTTACAGAGTTATAAAATAAACTGTCAAAGACCATCAAAGGCGTGTACCCTTATAGAATCAGAACACCTCCTGGTGGGAGTAGAGTCCTCCTAGACAACACCCAGCTTTTCATTCAAAGGAAACCAAAGAATCTCTTTACCCATGTCAAAGTCTTTTACAATATTCTTAACAGCTGCTAAATTCTGTCTTAGTCTAGCAATAAGTAATTTGTATCCAAAGATAGATGAACTAATTGAAATTAAAAGCTCAGCAATTTAAAAGCTCCACTAATCTCATTAAGAGATGTAGTTTCTTTTTTAAAAATTGCATTTACGAAGTGAGTGCAATAGTCCCATCTACTTAGGAGGCTGTGGTCAGGAGCATGGTTTGAGCCAAAGAGTTTGAGGCTAGCCTGAGCAATGTAGCCGGATGCCATTTCTATTTTTAAAAAGCATTTGTTTAATAAGTATTAGGCAAAAACTTTAATATATTTATGTTATTTTGACAAATTTTATGTTAATTATAATGATAACCCAACTCTGGAGAAAAAATTTAAACACTTAAAGTTACCAAATATTTAAAAATAATTTAAATAATATACATATTTTATTACAGAGAGGGTGATCAATAGACATTTAAGCGAATAAAATTAGGATAAAATCTTGTAAAGTAGGAAGAAGCTAGTCAAGAAGAAAAAGGAGTGATGTAAGTTTTCAGACTGTTATACAGTTATATCACTCAATGCAAAATAACTTGAAATCATAACCAACAGTCTCTCAGACCACAGTGCAATCAAATTAGAACTCAGGATTAAGAAAGTCGCTCAAAAACACAATTACATGGAAATTGTAAAAGAAAGAGAGAAAGGGCTTTGAAATAGGAAGAGAGGAAGTCAAATTGCCTCTGTTTGTAGAGGACATGATTGTATCTTTAGAAAACTCATTTCAGCCCCAAAACCTTAAGATGATAACTTCAGCAAAGTCTCAGGATACAGTGTGTGATGCTCCCCTCCCTGTGTCCATGTGTTTTCATTGTTCAACACCTACCTATGAGTGAGAATATGCGGTGTTTGATTTTCTGTTCTTGTGTCAGTTTGCTGAGAATGATGGTTTGCAGGTTCATCCATGTCTCTACAAGGACATGAACTCACCGTTTTTTATGGCTGCATAGTATTCCATGGTGTATGTGTGCCATATTTCCTTGTCTATCATCGATGGGCATTTGGGTTGGTTTCAGGTCTTCGCTATTGTAAATAGTGTCACAATGAATATATGTGTGCATGCATGTGTTTTTATAATAGAACAATTTATAATCTTTTGGGTATATACCCAGTAATGGGATTGCTGGGTCAAATGGAATTTCCATTTCTAGGTCCTTGAGGAATCGCCACAGTCTTCCACAATAGTTGAACTAATTTACACTCCCACCAACAGTGTAAAAGTGTTCCTATTTCTCCACATCCTCTAAAGCATCTGTTGTCTCAAGATTTTTTAATGATCGCCATGCTAACTGGAGTGAGATGGTATCTCAATGTGGTTTTGATTTGCATTTCTCTAATGACCAGTGATAATGAGCATTTTTTCATGTTTCTTGGCCTCATATATGTCTTCTTTTGACAAGTGTCTGTTCATATCCTTTGCCCATTTTTGAATGTTTTTTTTTTTTTTATCTTGTAAATCTGTTTTGGTTCTTTGTAGATTCTGGATATTAGCCCTTTGTCAGATGGGTAGCTTGCAAAAATTTTTCCCATTCTGTTGGTTGCTGGCTCACTCTAATAATTGTTTCTTTTGCTGTGCAGAAGCTGTGGAGTTTAATTAGGTCCCATTTGTCTATTTTGGCTTTTGTTGCCAGTGCTTTTGGTGTTTTAGTCATGAAGTCATTGCCTATGCCTGTGTCCTGAATGGTATTGCCTAGGTTTTCTTCTAGGGTTTTTGTGGCATTAGGTCTTATGTTTAAATGTTTAATCCAACTGGAGTTAACTTTAGTGTAAGGTGTCAGGAAGGGGTCCAGTTTCTGCTTTCTGCATATGACTAGCCAGTTTTCCCAACACCATTTATTAAACAGGGAATCCTTTCCCCATTGCTTGTTTTTGTCAGGTTTGTCAAAGATCAGATGGTTGTAGATGTATGGCATTGCATCTGAGGCCTGTGTTCTGCTCCATTGGTCTATATCTCTGTTTTGGTAGCAGTACCATGCTGTTTGATTACTGTAGCCTTGTAGTATAGTTTTGAAGTCAGGTAGTGTGATGCCTCCGGCTTTGTTCTTTTTGCTTAGGATTGTCTTGGCTATGTGGGCTCTTTTTTGGTTCCATATGAAGTTTAAGGTGTTTTTTTCCAGTTCTGTGAAGGACATTGGTAGCTTGATGGGGATAGCATTGAATCTATAAATTACTTTGGGCAGTATGTCCATTTTCACAATATTGATTCTTCCTAACCATGAGCATGGAATGTTTTTCCATCTGTTTGTGTCCTCTCTTACTTCCTTGAGCAGTGGTTTATAGTTCTCCTTGAAGCGGTCCTTTACATCCTTTGTTCGTTATATTCCTAGGTATTTTATTCTCTCTGTAGCAATTGTGAATGGTAGTTTGCTCTTGATTTGGCTCTCTGTTAGTCTGTTATTGGTGTATAGGAATGCTTGTGATTTTTGCATATTGATTTTGTATCCTGAGACTTTGCTGAAGTTGCTTATCAGTTTAAGGAGATTTTAGGCTGACATGATGGGGTCTTCTAATACCCAATAATGTCATCTGCAAATAGAGACAATTTGACTTCTTCTTTTCTTACTTGAATATCTTTATTTCTTTTTCTTGCCTGATTGCTCTGGCATCTTAATTTTCTGTCTCGTTGATCTAATATTGACAGTGGAGTGTTGAAGTCTCCCATTATTATTGTGTGGGAGTCTAAGTGCCTTTGTAGGTCATTAAGAACTTGCTTTATGTATCTGTGTGCTCCGGTATTGGGGGCATATGTATTTAGGATTGTTAGCTCTTCTTGGTGCATTGATCCTTTTACCATTATGTAATGCCCTTCTTTGTCTCTTTTCATCTTTGTTGGTTTAAAGTCCTTTTTATCAGAGATTAGGATTGCAACTCCTGCTTTTTTCCTTCTCCATTTGCTTGGTAAATCTTCCTCCATCCCTTTATTTTGAGCCTATGTGTGTCCTTACACATGAGATGGATTTCCTGAATACAGCACACCAGTGGGTCTTGACTCTATACAATTTGCCAGTCCGTTTGTTTTGATGGGCACATTTATCCCATTTACATTTAAAGTTAATATTGTTATATGTGAATTTGATCCTGCCATTTTGATGTTAGCTGGTTGTTTTGCCTGTTAGTTGATGCAGTTTCTTCATTGTGTTGATGCTCTTTACCATTTGGTACATTTTTGGAATGGCTGGTACTGATTGTTCTTTTCCATGTTTAGTGCATCTTTCACAAGCTCTTGTAAGGCAGACCTGGTGGTGATGAAATCTCTGAGCAATTGCTTGTCCGTAAAGAATTTTATTTCTCCTTTGCTTATGAAGCTTAGTTTGGCTGGATATGAAATTCTAGGTTGAAAGTTCTTTTCTTTAAGGATGTTGAATATTGGCCCCCACTCTCTTCTGACTTGTAGGGTTTCTGCAGAGAGATCCACTGTGAGTTTTATGGGCTTCTGTTTGTGGGTAACTCGACCTTTCTCTCTGGCTGCCCTTAGCATTTTTTCCTTTATTTCAAGCCTGGTGAATCTGACGATTACGTGCCTTGGGGTTGCTCTTCTTGAGGAATATCTTTGTGGTGGTCTCTGTATTTCCTGGATTTGAATGTTGGCCTGTCTTGCTAGGTTGGGGAAGTTCTCCTGGATAATATCCTGGAGAGTGTTTTCCAGCTTGGTTTCATTCTCCCTGTCATATTTAGGTACACCTATCAAACATAGATTAGGTCTTTTCACATAATCCCATAATTCTTGGAGGCTTTGTTCATTTCTTTTCACTCTTTTTTCCTCTAATCTTGCCTTCTCATTTTATTTCACTGAGTTGATCTTCAGTCTCTGATATCCTTTCTTCTGCTTGGTTGATTTGGCTATTGAAACTTGTGTATGCTTTGCCAAGTTCTTGTGCTGTGTTTTTCAGATCCATCAAGTCATTTATATTCTTCTTTAAGCTGGTTATTCTAGTTAGCATTTCATCTAACCTTTTTTCAAGGTTCTTAGTTTCTTTGCATTTGGTTAAAACATGCTCCTTTAGCTCAGACAGGTTTATTACCCACCTTCTGAAGCCTGCTTCTGACAATTCATCAGACTCATTCTCCATCTAGCTTTGTTCCCTTGCTGGTGAGGAGTTGTAATCCCTTGGAGGAGGAGAGGTGTTCCGGTTTTTGGTGTTTTCATCCTTTTTGTGCTGGTTTCTTCCCATCTTCATGGATTTATCTACCTTGGGTCTTTGAAGTTGGTGACTTTCGGATGGGGTCTCTGAGTGGACGTCCTTTTTGTTGATGTTGAAGCTATTTCTTTCTGCTTTTTAGTTTTCCTTCTAACAGGCCCCTCTGCTGCAGAACTGCTGGAGGTCCACTCTAGACCCTGCTTGTCTGGGAATCACCCTTATGGGCTGCAGAACAGTAAGGGTTGCTACCAGTTTCTTCTTCTGTTATCTTTGTCCCAGAAGGGTACCTGCCAGATGTCAGCCAGAACTCTCCTTTATGAGGTGCCTCTTTGGATATACAGGGTCAGGGAGCCACTTGAGGAGACAGTCTGTCCCTTATCAGAGCTCAGCTGCTGTGCTGGGAGCTCTGTTGTTCCACTCAGAGCTGCTAGGCAGGTACGTTTATGTCTGCTGCTGCGGAACTTATAACTGCCTCTTTTCCCAGGTGCTCTGTCCTGGGAAGGTGGGGCTTTAATTATAAGTCCCTGATGTGCTGCTGCCTTTTTTCAGAGATGTCTTGCCCAGCAAGGAGGGAGTCTCGTCATAGTCTACCAGCAGAAGTGTTGCTGAGCTGCTGCGGGGCTCTGCCCAGCTGCTGTGTAAACTTCCTTGGGGTTTTGTTTACAGAGGTACAGTTAGAACTGCCTCGGTAGTGGCGGACTGCCTCGGTAGTGGCGGACTGCCTCGGTAGTGGCGGACTGCCTCGGTAGTGGCGGACTGCCTCGGTAGTGGCGGATGCCCTTCTTCCCACAGGGCTCGACCGTCCCAGGTCAAGCTCAAATTCCTACGCTTGCTGTGAAACTCTCAAGCCAGAGCATTTCAGATTGCCGGTCTTTTGGGGGTGGGGCCTACCGAGCCAGATCACCTGGCTCCCTGCTGTCAGCGCCTTCTTTTTCAGTTGAATGGGCGGCTCTGTCTGCCAGGTGTTACAGGTGCCATTTGAAATGGCCACCCAGGTTTGTGTGAGTTTTTGTGTGGAAACCTGTGGTATTGGCTGAAACAGCTATGCTGGAAACTCATGGTGCTTTTTGGCCTGGAATCTCCTGGTCTGTGGGTGATAAAAACTGTAGGAGAAGTGCAGTATCTGAACTGGATAGCTGGAGTGGCTGGAAAAGCCCCTGATGGCCTCCCTTGGGTAGGGAGGGGGATCCTCCAGGGTTGTACTTCCCAGGTGAGGGAGCGCCCTACCCTGTCTTGGCTCACCCTTCTTGGGCTATACCCACTGTGCAACCAGTCCCATTGAGATGCACCTGGTATCTTGTTTGAAAATGCAGAGATCACTCACCCTCTGCATGGCTCTCACTGGGAACCACAATCCAGAGCTGTACCTATTTGGCCATCTTGCCTCAAAGTCTTCGGGAAAAAAGGTTTCATTGGACTTACATTTCCACGTGGCTGTGGATTCCTCAGAATCATGGCGGGAGGCAAAAGGCACTTTTTATATGGTGGCAGCAAGAGAAAATAAGGAAGATACAAAAGCAGAAACGCCTGATAAGACCATCAGATCTCATGAGACTTATTCAGTACCATGAGAACAGCATGGGGGAAATCACCCTCATGATTCAAATTATCTTTCACTGGCCCCTCCCACAACACATGGAAATTCTGGGAGTACAATCCAAGATAAGATTTGGGTTGGGACACAGAGCCAAACCATATCATTCTTCCCTGGCCCCCTCCAAATCTCATTTCTTGACGTTTTAAAACCAATCTTGCCTTCCCAACAGTTCTCCAAAGGCTTAACTCATTTCAGCATCAATGCAGAAGTCCACAGTCCAAAGTCTTATTTGAGACAAGGCAAGTCCCTTCTGCCTATGAGCCTGTAAATTGAAAAGCAAGCTAATTACTTCCTCGGTACAATCGGGGTACAGGTATTGGGTAAATACAGCCATTTCAAATGGGAGAAGTTGGCCAAAACAAAGAGGTTACAGGGCCTATGTAAGTCTGAAATCTAGCAGATCAGTCAAATTTTAAAGCTCCAAAATGATCTTTGACTACAGGTCTTACATCCAGGTCATGCTGATGTAAGAGGTGGGCTCCCATGGTCTTGGGCAGCTCCACCTATGTGGCTTTTGCAGGGTACAGCCTCCCTTCTGGCTGCTTTCACAGGCTGGTGCTGAGTGTCTGCAGCTTTTCCAGGTGCACAGTGCAAGCTGTAGGTGGATCTACCATTCTGGGGTCTGGAGGACGGTGGATCTCTTCTTACAGCTCCAGAAGGTGTTGCCCAGTAGGGATTCTGTGTGGGGATCCCAACCCCACATTTCCTGCACTGCTGTAGCAGAGGTTCTCCATGAAAGCCCCACCCCTGCAGCAAATGTCTGCCTGGACATCCAGGTGTTTCCTTCCATATATCTTCTGAAAGCTAGGTGGAGGTTCCCAAACCCCAATTCTTGACTCTGTGCACTTGCAGGCTCAATACTGTGTGGAAGCTGCCAAGGCTTAGGGCTTGCACCCTCTGAAGCCACAGCCTGAGCTCTACATTGGCCCCTTTCAGCCATAGCTAGAGAGGTTGGGAAACAGGGCACAAAATCCCCAGGCTGCACACAGTATGGGGACCCTCGGCCTTGGCCACAAAACCGTTTGTTGCTCCTAGACTTCCAGCTCTGATGGGAGAGGCTGCTGCTAAGGTCTCTGACATGTCCTGGAGATGTTTTCCCCATTGTCTTGGGGATTTACAACCGCTTCCTTGTTACTTATGCAAATATCTGTAGCTGGCTTGAATTTCTCCTCAGAAAATAGGATTTTCTTTTCTATCAAATTGTCAGGTTGCAAATTTTCCAAATTTTGTGCTCTGTTTCCCTTTAAAACTGAATGCTTTTAACAGCACCCAAATCAACTTTTGAATGCTTTGCTGTTTAGAAATTTCTTCTGCCAGATACCCTAAACCATCTCTCTCAGGTTCAAAGTTCCATGAATCTCTAGAGCAGGGGCAAAATGCCACCGGTCTCTTTGCTAAAACATAACAAGAGTCATCTTTGCTTCAGCTCCCAAGTTCCTCATCTCCATCTGAGACCACCTCAGCCTGGATTTCATTGTCCATATCATTATAAGTATTTTTGTCAAAGCCATTCAAGAAGTCTCTAGGAAGTTCCAAGCTTTCCCATATTTTCCTGTTGTCTTCTGAGCCCTCCAAATTGTTCCAACCTCTGTCTGCTACCCAGTTCCAAAGTTGCTTCCACATTTTTGGGTATCTTTTCAGCAATGCCCCACTCTACTGGTACCAATTTACTGTATTAGTCCATTTTTCACAGTGCTGATAAAGACATACCCAAGACTGTGAAGAAAAAGAGGTTTAATTGGACTTAAAGTTCCACATGGCTGAGGAGGCCTCAGAATCATGGCGGGAGGTGAAAGGCACTTCTTCTATGGTGGCAGCAAGAGAAAAATGAAGATGCAAAAGCAAAAATCCCTGATAAGACCATCAGATCTCATGAGACTTATTCACTACCATGAGAACAGTATGGGGAATACTGCCCTCGTGATTCAAATTATCTCCTACTGGGACTTTCCCACAACATGCAGGAACTATGGGAGTATAGTTCAATATGAGACTTGAGTGGGGACACAAAGCCAAACCATATCACACAGCCAACAAACATATGAAAAAGAAGCTACACATCACTGATCATTAGAGAAATGCAAATCAAAACCACAATGAGATACATGCCAGTTAGAATGGTGACTATTAAAAAGTCAAACTCGTGAGGCTGTGGAGAAATAGGAACACATTTAAACACTGTTGGTGCGAATGTAGTTCAACCATTGTGGAAGACAGTATGGTGATCCCTCAAGGATCTAGAACCAGAAATACCATTTTACCCAGCAGTTCCATTACTGGGTATATACCCAAAGGAATATAAATATAAGGATACATGCACATGTATGTTTGCTGAAGCACTATTTACAATAGCAAAGTCATGGAACCAACCCAAATGCCCTCAATGATAGATTGTGGTAAAAACCGGAAGTGAAAGCAGTTCTGAGAGAGACTCAGAAGTAGTTCTCAGAGACTCGGAAGTAGTTCATGCAGAGTCTTCTGGGGACTGCATTTTAGCTGTTTGTGTGATTGTTTGCTTTTGAAAGGAGGCCATCTGGTGACTAAGGCCAAAAACAGACTTTTATTTTTTTAAACATTTTGGACCTGGTGTCTCTCAACCCTTATCTACTCATGACAATAAGGACATTAAACTTTCATTGTCTCAGCAGCCCTATCTTTATAATGGGACTACTTCCTCTATCTTAAGGAAACATTGAAAGGCTGACAAGAGTGTATACATTTGATACTCAATTAAAACCAGATGCAAACCCCACATAATATTAATAAAACCTTTTTCTGCTTGACAAGCCATGAATATCAGTAGGTACTGTGGAGTCTTGCCCATTTGGACTCAAGTAGCAGACACAGAGATCCCAAGAGGTGCTAAAAGGAGTAGTGCAGGAACAAATTTCCATGGTACCTAGGCATTTGTGAGTGGGCCTCTGATTGCAAATACCTTATCATTAATAGAACAAGTAGGCATATCAGATAAGTGCAGATATATAAGATATATATTGAAATATTGTATAATGGAAATTACTATACTTGGAATAAGCAAAAGGCAACCTAAGTACAAAAATCCTCATGAGACATCACAAATCATTAAAAATTAAGAGATTGTGGTTCGTTATTACATATTATCTTTGCATTTCAAACGCCCCTAAATAGACTTGATCTAGATATGTAAACATGTGTAGAAAACCTGAGTTGTGAAATGAATGGAAAGATTAGACCCTAAATTCATGAGAATGGTCTTGTGACTAAGGATGCCTGTGTGTGCATGTGTGCTTGGGTGTATGTGTGGGAATACACAGGGGAGTCTTGAGGGAATGAGAGAGGCAGGAGATTGCCTATAAAGGCATTTCATCTTTTATTCTGTTTTATTTCTTTTTATCATTTAGAGTCACCTATAAGAAAATGGTTTATATAGTTAAAAAATTGTAAAAATTCTTGTATTTTTATTTCATCAGATAAAAATTATAACAGAAAACCTCAATTGTGACATAATTGTGTTCCTAAATATTCATTGTGTTTTGTTCAGCTTGCTACTTTCTGTAGTCATCTTCTTAGAGCTTCTTGTATCTGTTTGAGTCCATACCTTGCCTTCCTGTGCTTGATTTTGATGACGTCTTGGGGCATTCTTTCTCTTTTAGAGGAATTTCAATCATTGTGAAGACTTGGCCCTATAAGACTTAGTTGCTGGGAATGCCTTGCACCCAGCTTCCTTTCTGGAAGATGGAGAGGCTCAGAAGCAGGTGGCTGCCTCAGGTTAGAACAGCATAGAGTCCCCAGTTGCCCCTGCTTTCTTTTTGTGTCTTGACCAAAAATCATGGAGTGTCTTGATTGCTCTGTGACTCAGCCAGCTGCAGGATTTTCCCAGCAGGCTTGAACCCAAATCAAGGCTTTGAATTTTCCCAGGCACTGATAAAGGTATCTAGATTTACTAGAAAAAATCCTGACTCTGACCCTGAACCTGAGCTAAATTCCTTAAACACTCATGTAAATGCCATACCCTGACCCCCTGCTGCAGGCATATCTAAATAGAACACCACTTTTCTCTTTATCGTTCATTGCCGGGATTGCTGTAGCCCTTTATAAGTTCCCCTAATAAATACTTTGGATTGATCCACCTTAGTGTTTAGTGCTTCTTTCTCTGAAATCCAAACTCCATCTCAGGACAGTTTGAGGCATTCTTTTGTGGGGATTCCACTGCCACTGCTTTTGGGACAATTCTAGCCATGGGCAGTGGGACAAAACAAATAGCAAATATTAGGTGTCTAAGGAAGAGTGTTCTGCTCAGTGAGTGTAGACAGGTGAGTGTAGACATCACTCCTTCTTGCTCAGAGCTTCTGGGGTATTTCAGGGCTGGGTCTGGAGAATGGGAAACTCATCTTTTTCATGTCTGAAGTGTTTGTCTGTCCGGAGCTAACTTTGCTTTAGCTTTAATCAGAATTTAAATAAATGGCTTCACCAAAGATATCTGCAGTATGATGGACACGCAGGATGATTTGGGACTAAAACTGGTTTTAGCAAATAATGGTTTAGAGAGATGCTATCTCTAAGCAGGGAGATGGTGGCTGGAGTAGATGACCTTGCAAAGTACTTTCACAGATAAGAGTTTTGGAGTTGGAAGGGACCTTAATGGAAGATAAATTCTCTAATCCAATCTTCTCATTATACAAATGAGAAAACTTCAGCCCAGAAAGGTTGAAGTGACTTTCTCTAGGTCACACTGCTAGTTTGTGGCCAGCTGGGGTACTGAACATAAATATGATACTGAAGAGACAGGATTTGTGAATCCATCTGTTACCAGTTCACCTTTTTTATTTAGCAGAATCCATTGTGTCTACATTAGCAATGTTTTATTAATATAGACTATTAAGTGGAATGTGGAAATAACCTCATTAGGGAGAAGTGGACAGCATAATGGTATCTATTAAAATGAGTTTTCTCATCTGTAAAATGAGAGTATTACAGTAGATGAACTTTAAATTCCTTCCTCTTTGATGACCTGAGTTGAGGTCATTTCCTTTTTGAAAGTCTCTGAGTTGATGAGATCCTGCTTGTCTGATTAAAGATACAGGTGCTAAATTTAGATGCTTCTCAGGCCCACCTCTTGGTGAGAAGGGAGTACTTGAGTTGGAGTCTGTAGACTGAGTGCTACCTGTGCCACTTATTTGTCTTGTCATCATTGAAGAGTCACCTTTCTTAACTCACTTTTCTCCTCTGTAAGTGGAGAGTAATGGTGTCTACCTTCTACCTCCTGAGTCCCTCATCTGAATCATGAAGCATAGAAAATGATATAAATGATTATTTTCTCAGTTCTTTTAAGGGTGGTACATAGATAGTACCATGCACAGAAGAGAGTTAATTCATTATGTATTATGTATATGCATGTATGTCTGTATGAAGGTGTTTGCCTTAGGGCATTAGGGCTGTTTTTCTCCTGGGAATCCCCGTTGAGCAAGGCCAATGTACAATCAATTGCGTAGCACACTTGCCAACATGTACAATGATAAAAATGTAAGGGATTATTTTGTATTCAACTGTTAATTTTTGTAAATTATATATACAAATCCCCTGCCTGGAGAGTATGGGTGAGGGTCTGGTGGTTCCTTATTCTAAGAATGAGGTGGTATAACACTATGTCCATGGGGGCAGGTCATGGGTGGTACAGTGTGGGAAACTCTTTGCTCCTTATCATTCTAATAGAAACTTCTTATAGTGTCTCCATTCTCTCCAAATTCATTCCTTTCCATGTGCACTTATAGCGTAAGAGGCTACCTGGATTTGGGGTTGGCTGGGAAATAAAGTAAGGCTCATAGGTAAGGTTGAGAGAATCTCTGAGTCACAGATATCCATGAAGCTCTTAGAGCGAGTACCTCGATGGTTCTTGTGTGGGCATGATCATAGATTAGGCGACTTGCAAAATAATCATTGTTACTAGTTGATGCTTTCAGTGTGTCAGCTCTGTGCTGAGCACTTTTCAAATATTATCTAATTTGAACCTTAGAATAAGTTGGAGATGTAGACATTAAAATGGTCACTTTACAAATAGAACTGAGGACTAGGATGGACAAGCTCTTTCTCAAGTAATACTATTAATTCATTGCTAATAGATAGTGGATAGGGCCATATCATGTCACAACTCCATTGGGGGAGGGGGTGATCATTCATATTGTATTCTCTGTGGATCTTATGCCTTGAGGTAAAAGTGTGAATCGTGCTTGCTGGAAAGTGTGAATGGTACTCACTGGAGCTGTGCGGTAGCCTGAGGAATGACAGAATCGAGGTATGAATTCACCTCCCTCTGACCCTAAGTTCCGTTCTGAGCCTCTCCAGCCCATGCTGTCCCTTCACCATGAAGGGTTGTTCTAAGTGCTGATGGGGTGGGAGTGGGTGGCATTTACTTTCTGCATCTCAATCCATCTGTGATCTAGGTGTGGAGACTGGTCAAGCTGAACCATTGAGAGAGCCACTTCTGACCTCAGCAGGAGACTTTGCCAGGCAGACCGATGAGTAAGAGGGTGGGGAGGGAGTGTGTGTTGGTGTGTGTGTAATTGTGGTTCCATCTGCTAAGGTTGTGATTTTTTTTTTAACCTTAAATAATACAATTTTATTGTCAATTATACTTAAATAAAACTGGGAAAAATATTGTTATGAATTGGAATACTTAAGGAAAATTAGACATGAGACGTGGTTTCATAAGCACATCTGTTAAAATGCACCTTTACAAAATCTAAGAATATTCCTAGATGTTCTGGAGCTGCTTCTCTCTCTCTGGATGGAGTCTGAAGACAATATGGGGTAGGAGAGTGTAGAGGTGGGAAAATAGGCACTGAGGTGGCTTTCTATCCATGTCTATCTAAAATAATACTTCTGCTACATGCATTACAAAAACACCCACTATCGCTATGATTTTTAAGGAGAAAGATCAGAAAACCTTAGGACCAGGACTGGGAGACCCCTTTAGTGAACTATCTCCTTATCTCCATGTCTCTGACCACAACTGTGTGTGTATGTGTGTGCGCACGTGCGCGTGCATGTGTGTATAGTGTGAGTAGTACAGGGGGATGTGCAAGGGGCACCCCTCCATAGTTGCCTCTCTTTGACTGGCCAAGTGGGCATATTCTCTGCAGGGTGGGGAAAGACTCATAAAGTCTGCACTCCACTTTTCTAAGTGACCACATGGAGCTGAGAACAGAGAACAGGATTGGGAGTCAGGAGACTTGGGTGTTGGCAAATGCTGAACCTGTATGAATTCTAGATCCCTCAGGAAAAAAAAAGGTAAGGGAGATGTTACTTATTTCTTTGGACAAATGTGAAGCCCTGGCTTTCACACAGTCTACGACAAAGCCATCTGTAAGCCATGCCTTGGAAGGGAAAGAGGCTTTAGTGCTGTCTACCGTTGTGGTTATTTGAAAGAATTTTTCTAGCCAGAAGCCCCCTTCTTATTGAATCTTTACTGTCACATAGACTCTCAAATTTACACACCTTATTGAAGGTGCCTCCCCTCCCCAAAATTAAACTTTCAGTTATACGTTATTCTAATTATACAATTCTCTTTAATGCAGTTAAAAAAGAGACTGAATTTTTCTACTCGTTCTCCATGTTCATTAAAGATCTCTCTTTTCAACACATCACATTTGGATTTGATTTGATTTTGTAGATTATAGAAGAAAAGAAACTGTGAAAAGCAGGTTGTTATCTTATATACTGAGTGAATCACCAATGCAGCGATATTATATGCTGGCCACATTGCATCTGTGCTCTGTATGCAGAGCTGGCTCCTTGCTGGCTCTTTGGAGGTGTTAGTTTGAATCCACAATTCTCTTGGTCACAATTAAAGTTTCACAGGGTGATGGGGAGAATGAGTGAACTAAATTTCACAAAGTGCTGCTAGATAATTCTCATTTCCACCTGGAAAATGACAAAAGGTCCTTATATTCTACTCCTTCTACCAGTTCATGGTCAAATGTCTGTCCTCTGGGTGGCACCTCAGGTAGGTCATGGGTGGATGTACTACTCTTCTGGATGGATGCGGCTGCTGGTTGTGGGGTAGAATTGTGCAACCCAAATCTAGCGGTGTGTTCTTCTTCTCTTGCATTTTCTAGAAGTTTTTACAAACACCAGCAGTTTTGCATTACTGTGGAGCTATGTAGGAGCCATACCATTGGAGGGCAGGAGCACAGGATAGATGACTTCTCAAAGCTCATTTCCTTGAACAGCTCCCTCCATACCTAAACCTTGGAGATGTTCAAAGAAGTTCATAACCATATCCTGACTTCTACAGAAAACCAGCTTAAGAGTTCTCTCTCCAGCCTTTTAAGACTGAGATTCATCAATTTGAAACTGAATCTCTATGCCTACGAACTGAGCATATGTTCTTCATGTAAGGTACTCCAGGCAGATGCTGCTGGAGGAAGGGGAGTCTCTAGAACCTTTCTGCCCTGAGTGGTTACCTCTGCTTCTTGGGGTTAAGACAGCCCCTGCCTGGTACCATCAGAACATCAACACTTCCTAGTCTTCATAAGAACAGTGGCTCTAGAAAGACATGGCCTGTTTGTAAAGCTGTGGGTGGGATCAAGGAGCTATGTGGTCCAGTTGCCAGACCCTTGGGTGGGAAGATCTCAGAAGAAGGTCAATGGGGCAGATGGATCAGATCAGTACAAAGAAATGACCTTGGCTCCTGATTCACGGTTGTGCCTGGGCTGACAAGGGTTTGTGGAAACTTTCACCGGGGATATCCGAAGCCTGGAGTTAGGGTGCCCGTGTGGATGCTGTATTGCAAACAGGGTCCTTTAACTTCTTTCCTAGTTTATGCTGTCGAGTGACATTAGGGATTTTTAGCATTCAAGGACTCATGTTTACTGTTATGATTAGAATTATCACATAGAGACAACACAGGGACCACTCATTGGAACACAGGCTCTGAACTGCTTGGGTTCTGCCCCTCAATAGCTTTGTGATCTTTGGCAAGATAGCCTCTCTGGGCCTCTGTGTATTCATTTTTCAAATAAGGATAATAGTAGTACCTACTTCAAAGGGTTGCTGGGAGTGTTAAATAACTTAATCCATGGAAAATGCTTAGAAGAGCACTTTATATGTAGCAAATGCTCAATAAATTTTCCTTATAATTATGATCATCCTTTCTCGTACGTTCCGTGTGGCGTTGACCCCACCATACTCTAAACGCTGTGGACAGGGACTATGGCTGTTACGTAGTCTGAGCACCTAGCACAGTTGTTATTTTCATTCAACAAATATTTATGGAACACTGACTTTATGCCAGGCCTGGTTCCGGGTGTGGGGATCAACAGTGAGTAAAGGCGGACTTGGTCCCTGCTCTTGAAGAGGCTGCCGTCCCGATGCGCCCCTGCTGCTCAGTGAACATTTGTTGGAACGAATAGATTATACTCCTGGTATGTCTCTGTCAATGCAATATCTATAGAGTAAGTGAAAAGAGATGACACTTTGGTGTCAGAGAGATCTGAATTCAAATTCCTACTCAACAACTTTCTGGCTGTGTGACTTTGGGAAAGCTTCTTGACTTCTCTATTCATCAGTTTTCTCATCTGCAAAATGGACAGCATAATAGTATTACCTCATATGTTTGTTTTCAGTAATAAACGAAAAAAATGCTGAGTATTAAAACATCCCCTGCCCTCTTTTGGACTGAACACCTGTTACTTGCGGCACCCTTCTCCCTGCTCCTCTAAAGCTTCTGCACTAGTAAAGTGTAGTAGAATCTGTGGATATGAAGACTGACACGAAATACATTCACTCATTCATTCACCGATTCTTTCATTCAACCAATACTCAGTGAACTCCTACTAGGCTAGGATTGTTCCAGGCACTGGATATGTTGCAGTGGACAAATAAAATCCTTGCCCTCAAGAAACTTATGTTCTAAGGGGATACATATAATGGGAAAAAATGAATACTGTAATTCATGTAATGTTAAGTGCAATGAAGAAAATAGTGAATAAAACGCAGTTCCTCAAAAGGTAATAACTTTTATTTGGCTCATGGTAAGGGATTATGTTCTGGTATTTTGGTTGGGATATTCTTCAACATTCTTCTCTCTCTTGTGTCCCTTCTGGGGATGGCCATGCTCAACTTTGCCCTGACACCAGGTTCTAGTATTTCCATTTGGGTGCTTGTTGATTGACCGATTCTTTATCCCTATGGTGTTATTTAATTTTCTGGAGCGTTTCCACAGATTGACTGCAAACCAAAGGTCTGACTGGTATACTCCAAGTCAAGGGTAGAAGTTCCAGCCTCATTCTGGGAGGGTGACCCTGGGAGAATGTAAGCTTCCCAGGTCTGCACCATGGTAGAAAGAGCATCCGAGACAGAAGAGAAAGATGGTTGCCTTTTCTGAGTCCTGTGCTGTACAAGGGGAAAGGTAAGGGGAATGGAAAGAGGAGATGCTAACTCTTGGTCGTCTTCCCTCATGAAGCTGAAGGCTTGTGCTCATATCTTATTATGTGTTTAATGACAGTCTTCCCACAACATCTGTCTGCTTGTTCACTGCCGTACTTGATAAATTACTATACTCGTTGAATTGAATTGAGTTTTGTTCTTTTAGGGATGCTGTTATTAAATGGAAATTGTGTTTGGAGACTGCAGTTATTTCATGAGATGTTTATTGGATGAACCCTGTCACAGGTTGGGGTCTCCAGGAAACAGACAGAGATGGAGTTTGGCTTTCAGGATGTTTGTTACAGAATGCTCTCGGCATCAACACCTATGCAAAGGAGGGGAGAGGGAGCATATTTGGTTAGAAGATGTCAGAAGATGTCATACTCCCATATGGGTCCAACAGCAGCCACAGCTGACCCTTTGGGGACCTCTGGAGCTAAAATGGCTCTTCATGGTTGTATCACTTATCTATTGCTGAATAACATTTACCATAAAACTTACTTCACTATTTCTGTGGGTCAGGAATCTGAGCATAGCCTAGCTGGGCCTTCTCTCTCAGGCACTTTGATTGCACAAGGCTGCAATCAAGGTGTCAGCTGTGGACTATGGTCTCACATAGAGTGGGGAGGATCTGTTCCAAGCTCACCCGTGTGGTCATTGGCAGGTTTCATTTCCTCATAGGTTATTGGCTGGAAGACCTAGTTGCTTATAAGCTGTTGGCTAGAGGTTCCCCTCTGTTCCTTGCCATCTGGGCCTCACCATAGAGCATCACACAACACAGTGAACTGTTACAAGGGCAAGTGAGTGTGTCAGTAAGAGAGAGGGTGAGAGGAGGCAAGATGGCAGTCACCTTTTTTGTAAGTCATGGAAATGACATTCTATCATGTTTGCAACATTCTATTTATTAGGAACAAGTTACCAGTTCCAGCCCACAGGGGATTCCAAACAGGCCTGAATCCCAAGTTGGGCTGAGATAGCCTTTATATCCCTGTATGGATCAGTCACTGGACGTGGGCCACGTGGACAGATACTTGGCCTTGGGTGAAGCACTGTCTGCAGCTGAGGCAGTCCTTGAAGACTGACAGTCAAAGGCTTTCTGCTAATAGCACTTCCAGCAGCTGGGGCAGTACATTCTTCACTGAAGGGGGATTGGAGAGGCAGATCTTCATGTGTGCCCCAAGTCCTGCTCCATATTCAGACTGCATATGACCATATATGTAAAGCTTGGCTTAGTAGCAAATTCTGTTGCTCCATGAGTGAGAGGAAGAAAGGGAACAGGGGACAATTCTATTTGGTATTTATATTCACAAGGAATGGTTGTCCTTGACTGTATTTCTTCTTTAAAATTTTCCTCTTTTTCTCCCCTAGATTGTAACGTTCTCTGAAATTTAAGTAGAAACCCTATCTGAAAATAAAGTTGTGCTGTAACTATAAATCGTTTCAGACCATGGGTGTGAGGTTTAGGGTGGGGGTTCATTTGGTCACACTTCTCTTAGGAGTCTTTAGGATTGCATCTTTGTAGGACAAGGACCATGCAGGAGCCTGTGTTACCCCTTTCTCATCCATAGTTTGGATATTTGTACCCTCCAAATCTTATGTGAAATGTAATCCCTAGTGTTTTGGGTTTATGAGGGTAGATCCTTTATAAATGGCTTGGTGAACCATAGTGAGTTCTCAAGAGATGTGGTTGTTTAAAATTGTATGGCACCCCTCCTGCCTTGCTCCCTCTTTGGCTGTGGGACCCACTTGTTCTCCCTTTGTCTTCTGCCATGATTGTAGGTTTCCCGAGGTGCTCACCACGAACAGATGCCAGCACCATGCTTCCTGTGCACCCTGCAGAACTGTGTGCCAACTCAACCTCTTTTCTTTAATAAGTTACCCAGCCTCAGGTATTACTTCATAGTGACACAAGAATGGACTAACACAATCTCCCATTCCTTCTTTTCGGTCTTCATTGTAAGCTTATACCCTTTAGACACCTTGAATTGTAAAATCAAAGAGGGTAAGGCAGCTTAGAGTTTCCATAGAAGCAGAGCCCAAGATGGGGATTCTTCTGCAAGTAGGGGAGTGTGTTCAGGAGAATGAATAGGGCAAGGAAATTACTACGTAACATGAGATTGCCACTGGCCACTCGCTGCAGTCTGGTCTCACAGGGAGCTCTGGAGCACAAAGTGCACCACAGAGTTGACCCCTCTGCGAGGCAAGGGGTCCAGCCTTTTGTACCTCTGCGCTAGTCATTGGCTATGGTCTGCAGTGTGGGGATGTTTGGAGTGAGCCGGGGGCTAGTCTTTGGATGAGTATTCTCCCAAGAATGGGGCTGAGAGAGTTTATCAGCCACCACTCTTAACTCAGTTGCTGGGGAGATGGATGCAGTGCCAGAGAAAACCTGCGCAAGGGGGCTAGAGTGAGGCACCAAAATGCATCTACTACAGTTCTTTCCTATGTGGAGTCACCATCTTTTCTCTAAATTTTATTCCCAAGGCCACTTTTTAAAATGGAATAATGGGGAGAATAGGCCTGGGAGTCACCTAGATACAGACTGGAATCAAATTGTTATTCTTTGAAAATTGGCTGCCTTGGATAAATTCTTTAACTTAAAAGTTTTAAAAATTATTATTATTTTAGATATGGGGTCTCACTATGTTGCCCAGGCTAAACTTGAACTGCCAGGCTCGAGTTATCTTCCCACCTTAGCCTCTGGAGTAGCTGGGACTACAGGTGTGCCCCACCATGTCTGGTTTAACTTTTTAAGCCTCAGTTTTCCTGTCTGAGAAATGGGTATGGTAGCATTTACCTCATAGGGTTGTGGTGAAGACTGACAGGTGACATTTGTTAAATGCTTATCATAGTGCTTTTCCTTTCTTTCCCCTTTTTTCCTTTTTGTAGCTAAACAGAACAACCTCCAATTTTCCTGTACAGCCCTTCAGAGCTTTTTTTTGGGACAAAGACTTACTCTGTTGCCCAGACTGGAGTGCAGTGGCAGGATCTCAGCTTACTGCAACCTTTGCGTCCCAGGTTCAAGCAATTTTTGTGTCTCAGCCTCTCGAGTAGCTGGGACTACAGGTGTGCACCACCACGCCTGGCTAATTTTTGTATTTTTAGTAGAGACAGAGTTTTGCCATGCTGGCCAGGCTGGTCTCGAACTCCTGACCTCAAGCTATCTGCTCACCTTGGCCTCCCAAAGTGCTAGGATTGTAGGAGTGAGCCTGGCCCCTTCACAGCTTGGAAGGCTGTTGTGTTGCTCCTCTCCACCTTCTACTTTCCTTGTTGATGATCCCCTTTCCTCTTGCTCGTGTCATAGCCCTCCAGTACCTGCAGTGTGCTCGGTGTTCTCTGGGTGAGTTCCAGTTCATCACTATCCCTCTTACACAGATGCACTCAAAACTCAACAGGCTTCCATCTCTGGGTGGTCTGATGGGGCCTGGGCAGCAGAACTGTGCTGCTGTCTGGGTCATCTACCAAACTCTTCAGCGATGCTGTCCCAGATTGCCTTTGCTTTTTGACAACTTTGGAGGCTGCAGTTATAAGTAGCAAGAAGATTTAGAGCTCTTCAGGGTCTGCTGAAACATTGCCTCTGCTCTTTCCCAGACATCTTTGGAGATTTTTGGGCTCCCTTTCCTCAAGGTTTTCTCACTCAGGCAGCTGGAGCTGCATATCAACCAAATATTGCATGTGTCAGAGCCAACTCTCTTCCTTCATGGACCTGTGTATGTCAGCCTGTGTTGTAGAATTAAAATATATACCAGGACTAGTCTATAGTAATGATGATGAAACCACTGGGAGATTTTAAAGCTATGCAAGCTGACCTGGGTGATTCTGACAGGCCTCTTAGAATCTGGGCATATATAGTTTGTACAGCTCCCCAGGTAACTTACTAAGCTATTGTCCCCACCTTGAGATTCACTGCTCTGCAGCTTCTGTTTCTTGAAATAGGAGCTTTTCTACCTAGGTACTAAAAATCCACCTGCAGATGGACCAGATGTTGTTATAAATTCCCTGAAGCATCTGAATCTTCGCAGTGGCTTTAAAGCCTTGGCTCTCTCCAAGGACAAGTGGCATTTACAGTCCTCCAATCTCTGCGATTTATATTTGCTTCTCCCCTTTTTATTAGCCCCCTTCCTAACCTTCCCTGCCACCTTTTGCCAGATGCCTGGAGCTTGGGTGGGCTTCCTGGCAATGTAGGACTTTCTCTCTCCCCCATCAACCCTGTTCAGGTCCATCCCAGGAGGGGAATCTCTCACTTTTCAAAGAATAAATCTGTCAAAGAGGCAACATTTCCAGAGCAGTAAATCTTGACTCTGTGTGGCAGCATGGCTGTGTGCACACAGCAGAAATCTGTGGCCTGTGTGTGTATCTGTGTGTCTGAGAGAAGTGAGCAGTGCTGATAGACTTACAGGAAAGGGCCTTTTAATTTCAAGAAAGTCAAGATCACAAGAGGGAAAAACATACTCAGGGAAGGAAGTGGGATATCAAACTGCTGGGAGAAATGGGCTAGAGCTGAAGGAAGAGGCATGCTGGGCAGAAAGTGTTCCCACAGTTGTTTGCTGCCCAGGACTGGCAGAGAGAAGGAGATGATGTGTAGGAGTGCAATTCCACGGTAGCCATGGACCATCAGAAAAAGGCCCCCTCCCCTTCCTTGGTAAGGTCTGTTAATGCTGTTTGGGATGGTGGAAGAGACTCCTGGCCTTCTCTCACCATTCAGCAACTGGATTTTGTTTTCTTCAACACAACATTGTATTTCCTCTATCCTGTCCAAAAGAAATGGTCAGAAGAGAGCCTGGAGAAGAATCTCAGTCGAGTTTAACTCTCTGAAGAGTTTCCTGAAAAGTTGTGAATGAAAACAAAACTCTTCCAACCAACAGTGAATTCCCTAACCAACCCCAAACAGAACCAGATGCATGGAGAGGTAAACGCTCTGGGCTGAAATCGAGCTTATTGGTTTTAGTTCTGAGAGGTGGGAATGGGATTGGGAGATGGGGAGTGGCAGAGGTTGGCTGGAGGATGAAGGTATTGTGACTTTGTCTCACTTGAACAGAATTTTCACCCTAGATTCTGAGCATGTCATGCTGAGAATGCACATGGGGAAAGCTGTGAGAGATCTCACTTCAAGCACATTATCTGTGAAGGGGCATGAACACTCAAACTTCCTTAGCACCTCTATCCCCTTTTGATCTTTGGATGATGGTAAAATGGTGTCCAAGGTAAGGCTCATCTTTTAATTCAACTAAAGCCTTTTTCAGAGCTGGCATGACATTGCTAGATTTGTTGGTCTGAGCCTCATCTCTCATTACTTCTTTTGTTTTCACATAGAAAAAGTGCTAGTGAACATAAACATAGTCAACACGCGGTGTGCTCACTTATTGAAACACCGTGTAAGTGGCAGGCACTGCACTAGGGTCATGTGGACACAGTAGAGATGCATGAGAGAAGCACATAAAGACAGCAAACAATGCAAGGCCAGCCCCAGAATGACTGAAGTTGGCTGGGTTGATCCTAAATTAAACAAAACAAAACTTTATTAATGACATCATAAACAGGAAAGTTACTACTCGGCTCTGTGCAATTACGGCCCTATGAGAAGGCAGGCCCAATTATTCAAGAGAAATTGGAATAGTGTCCAGTTGAAAATTGCCTCAGGGTTCATTCACTCATTTAGCAAGTAGTTACCAAATGCTTACCATATGCCAGTCCTTGGGGTACAGTGGTCAACAAGACACATTAGGTCCCTGCCTTTCTGGGACTCAGTATTTCCAGATGGGGATAGTGCTGTGAAGGAAATGAAACAGGGTGAGGTATGCTGGCGTGTATAAGGGTGGCCTCTCTGGAGGGGTGTGTGACTTGCCTGTTGAGAAGAAGCCTGTTGTGTGCAGATCCGGGAGGAAACAACATTTCAGGCAGAGGGGAAAAGAAACGTTGGTAGAGTGGGTGGTGGACAAGAAAGCAGGGTGGGAAATTCAAGGGGGTGCTGGAGTTCAAAAAGATATCTGTCATCTGTGACAACACGGGCGAACCTGGAGGACACTGTGCTAAGTGAAACAAGCCAGGCACAGGAAGACAGATACCACCTGATCTCACTTCTATGTGGAATCTAAAAAAGTTGAACTCATAGAAGTAGAGAGTAGAAAGGTAGTTACTAGAGGCTGAGGGGAGGGGGAAATGGGAGACTTGGTCAGAGGATACACATTTTGAGTTAGGAGGACTAAGCTTTGGTGATTCATTACACAGGTGGTGACTATCACAAATAATAATGCATTCTATATTTCAAAATTTAAAGGTCTCACCACAAAAAAATGGTATGTGAGGAGGTAGGTTTGTTAATTAGCCTGCTTTACTCATTCCACATTACAAACATAGATCAAAACATCATATCATTCCCCATAATTATTAGTGGTGAATTAAAAGTTAACATTTGGAACAAAAGTCACCTTCTGTCAGCATTCCTATCATGATTTTGGTGTGTTTCTGGTTTTCTTAAAGGGTCTTCCAGAGGCTAAAGGTGTACAGGGCCAGCATTTTCCTATTGCAATGCAGCAGCACAGCAGAAGAGGGAGCTGGCACAGGCCTTCCCAAGTTCAACCCAACTTCTCGCAAGGGTGTGGAACCTTTCTTTCCATAGCCTGTCTCTACCTAGGGCTCAGTAGGCTGAGGGAGATGAGAATTGGAGGGGCACTCCATAGTGTACTCAACCCTTCTGAACTGGATTCTGTGAGCTGTGTATGTCGGGTTCCAATGTGTGACCTGCCTCTGTGGAGGTTCCAGTGGCTACCATTTTGTCTCAGAGGGACATACCTCAGGCTTCTGGGACTCTGGCTCCATTTTGTGAGGGCAAGTTTCTGGCTTCCATTTTAAAGAGGTAATTTTTCCTCGGATGCTTATTTTTTTATGGATTCCAGATCACCACCCAGTTTGAAAGCATATGCTGTTGGTTGGCGTGTCCGAAAAGCAGCTTGAGAGAGGTCAGTCAGCACAGCGGAAGAGTGTAAGAAAATCACTTCATGCAGCACAGGCCCCTATCCAGGACCACAAATCAAGCCCAGCTCTCCCCTGCCTGGGGACAGAGGTGGGTTCTGCATGCCTGTCATCCTCAATCAGGCTGTCTGTATCAGAGAGCTAGGTCAAACTCAGTTTTTTTTTAAAAGAAAGATTATAGAAATCATGTGTGTGTGTGTGTGTGTGTGTGTGCGTGCGCAAAAATATATTGCTTTACCCCACCCCATGGCTGGTAAAATGTGTTGCCCCCTTACCCCCATTTTTTTGGAGCCTTTCTGAATTAGAAACAATGTGATGCTCACTGCAGGGAAAAGATTACTTTTCATGCAGTATAAGTCCAGCAAAAAGGGGGATTCATTGCACGAATGAATCATAAATTTTTCCAACAGTCTCTTTTAAACTGATAGTATTTAGAGACCTATTGGTCACTGTAATGAGCCAGTCAGTTTCAGAATACAAAACAGCCTTAGAGGTTTCATGACCCAAATCAAGAGGAATGTCTTAATGTTTTTACCAAGTCAATTTTCCTTCCCATTGGTAACATTGTAAATCTGAGCTCTCAAGGCCTCAAGTTCAAAACCAGTCATCTTAACTTTTGTTGATTGAAACCTAAACAGCAGAGAGATGCCTTTTCCCCTAACTTCTTTTCTGGGCTTTTGGGAGGCAATATCTCTGTCCATTCTCTTAATCTCGCTGCTATGATCCTTAAAAGCATTATCATGTGAAAGATGGTACCTGATTTAGCATTTAGGACTGAGGGGAAATGTAGACTTCCCACTTCTCACTGGTTGTCTAAAAAACAACGTGGCCGGGTGCGGTGGCTCCCAGAACTTTGGGAGGCCAAGGAGGGTGGCTTATGAGGTCAGGAGTTCGAGACCAGCCTGGCCAACATAGTGAAACCCTTTCTCTACTAAAAGTACAAAAAATTAGCCGGGCTTGGTGGTGGACACCTGTAATCTCAGCTACCCAGGAGGCTGAGGCAGGAGAATGCCTTGAAGCTGGGAAGTGGAGGTTGCAGTGAGCCGAGATTGTGCCATTGCATTCCAGCCCAGGCAACAGTGGGAGACTGTCTCAAAAACAAAACAAACAAAAACCTCCCAAAACAAATGACATGAGCTTCACTTTATATTAAAGCTTTTTCTTAACAGTCCAAAAGGTCAGACTTAGAATTCTATGAGTTAGATTGGCATTTTAGAACTTTGTTTTTAACAGAGATCAGCCACTAGTAAAATAAAACACATACTATACACTAGTGGTTCTCAATGTGTGGTCTCCTGAGCACCAGCATCAGAGGCATCTGAGAACTTGTTAGTAGAGCAAATTCTCAGGCCCCACCTTAAAACCTACTGAATCAGTAACTCTGGGGGTTGCACTCGGCAATCTGGTTTCAACAAGTTCTCTGGGTGATTCTAATGTATGCAAAAGTTTGAGACCCACTGCTACATACCAGTAACAGTCAATGTTAGATAATGTGTTACACTTAATTTTTAAATATGAATTGAATAACTCTATATAGAAAATAAGTCACATTTTCCCCCCATATGTTGGTGTACTACTCACTCCAATCCCTAGCTTTGATGGTAGGCCAGACTTCTTCCTTGACTTGGCAACAACAACAGAACCTGGACAGAGGAGCTGGAGGAAGCGCTATATTCCGCAGTTAAATAGCATCTCTACGGTCGTGTTCCCTACCCTTTCTCCTGGCTTTGAGGTAGAGGATCTCTTTTGGCTCAGGGTGGTGGGGCGGGAGATTTGTCTAACGTTATCATTTTCTCTCCACACATACCTCAACTCTCCCTTAAAAATACAGCAAGAAAACCAATCAGTGTTGTCAGTTCTAAGAAACTGAGTGCCAAGGGCAGGTAGATATGTTTAAGGTATAAAGTTTCTTACTGGTAATTCCACTCTTCTTAAATTTAAACTGAAAAATGGATTTGTGTCAAGAAATAGTATAATTTGAATCTTCACTAATAGGATATGTTATTTTTGAAATGCAGAAAATTTATCGGTGAAATTAAACAGCCTCTAACAATTAGACAGTTAATGATTGCATCACATTAACTGTGAGGGGTGAGGATAGAATTACCAGGATTCTGCCAGGGGCACTGGATTCTGAATCTTTTTAAATTAAAAAAACAAAGTACTATACATGTATGTAATTAATATTGAAACATCTGTAATACAAAGCTGCATATATTTAGTAGACATCATATGTTTGAAATCGATCATTAATTTCTTCTCCTTCTGGTAGCAGTTTTCCACATTTCCTATAGGAAAGTACCCGTCATCCATTTCAAACCATGCAGTTTCATCTGGGTGGCTCCATCCTTGGTTCCATAGCTGTACCTAATTGGCTTAAGTAAACAGGCAGCTTGCCATCTCCCAGCCATAATGATTGGCTCAGGGATGGTGATGTAATCCATTCAGAGCCAATGGGAATCAGGATGACATTTGCTGGAAATTCTGGGGAAATATCTTGTCCTTCTTCCTCTGAATTCAGTGGTAGATGTAAGCTTGGTGCCCCTGTATTCCTGCCATAGTGAAGCAAGCCCAGTGAGGAAGGGTCTGGAAAAAGAGAGCCAGAAATGTAGAAAAACTGGGCCAACAACACTTGGATCAAACATGGCAGAAAACAGCCATATTCCCAGATTTTGAGATCCGTGAGCTAACACATCCCCTTTTCCTGTTTTAGGCAGTTGTTTTTTTTGTGTTAGTTGGTTTTGTTTTTGGTCACTGGCAACTCAAGGAATCCTCAGAGTCACAGGTCTTATTGCCAAAATCATCATGAATAAGATTTAGCCTATACTTAGATGATTCAGAAGGCCCTTCGGGAACCTCCAAGAGTCATTGCTTGTACTAACAATATTTTCTTATCTTCTGTACTCTCGATGCTTTGGCATCTGGGGCTTCATTGCCTGGGAAGAGACTGCCCTTTCTAGGGCTAGTTAATTCTAGAGATAGCAAAGGACTCATCCAGAAGTGTGCCTGATGTATGCAGACTAACCAATCTGGAGCTCATACTTTGAACCACCTTCTCTATATGGCTCCTACACTTGAAGAGGCAAAATTCCTCTGCTCTAATCATCCTAGGGCCAGGTACCAGGCAACTAGGGACAGTTCCCATATTCCAGAGCCCACTGAAATCATTCAAACTAATTAATTATAAACTACTCACCTTGCCTTGCCTTCCCTGCGGAAACCACAATAAAAGCTCCTGCCCACATCTTCCCCTTGTTCCTTCTGCCTCCTGACCCACCTGATAATTCCCGCATGGCCCTTTGTGGGATGTCTCTTTCTCAGGCATTGTGGGTGATAAATTATCTTTTCAATGACATTTGTGCCCTAATCTGTTGGCTGAATAATAAGAAAACCTACATTTTAAAGCATTGCCATGAATTGAAGATATCACAAGAAGCAGCGTGTTGTACGTGTCAGAGGGCTGTTCTCATGAATATTCCTGTAGGGAGTGGGGGGACAGAGAATGTCTTTTGCTAAATTCCCTTGTGCTTCTAAGTGTGTTAATGAGCACCAAAGCCATTTATCCTGCAAAGACTGCACAACAAAAGGTAATGATGATTGGAATCCTGTGTTCTTCCATAGATTTGTTGTATTTTATTTTTAGTGCTTTGGTGGTGCTGGTGGGGAGATGAAAAAAGGTCAAAATACTTGCAAATCGTGATGCACAAGTTTTATATGGTTCCATTTTTTATCCTAGCAGCCTTCTGAGGGTAAAAGCATGATAGAAGGATATTATATCAATTTATATCATAATTTTAAAAATACTGGTTTTAGTCTAAGAATTTCTTGTAATCAGTAAATGGTTTAGGAATCAGAATGGTGTCATCTTTCACCTATTCCCTACTTCCAAAGAAAAAAATCCAGTAAATCCAAATTTCCTACTTTGTTCTGCTGCTGATTGGTCCCATGAATCATTTTTTAAAGCTGGCAAAACTGTCTAAAACTGTCTAAGGAAGTAAGCAGCTCAGGTTCACTGTAGTTACCTACTCTGGAGAGCTGAAAGCTGGAGTTCATTTATTCTCACATTCATACATTTGTAATGGGATGCTTAGCAAAGACTCAATGTTACATTTTCGAAAGCTGAAAAATGATTTTGGGGATTGCAAGTAGTTTCTGAATTATCTTTGTGTAGAGCCTTCTATGACAGTCTGAGTGCTTGGTTTCAAGAAATAGAAACCAAGGCTGAATACCTTAGGCTGAAAAATGAATTTTTGGAATAATGGAAGGATATTATCTTACAAAGCTACAGGGAAGGCTGAAGAATTCCACTTGGAAAATGGGCAGAAACCAAAGTTGGCTTCAGTAGAGAAAAACGGTTCAGGATATGGGCATCATTGCTACAGTATATTGCTGTCATGGCTAGACTTGGCTACTATTTGACACAGCCACATTTGGGACATAAGCTACCCTTTTACCCCTTGATTCATTGTCTTGTGTATTGGACTGTGGTAGATATAGTATCACATATTAATTGCTGACTCAGAGAATATACAGCATCCTATAGGACTGCACTTCTATATCACAGTGGTGTTTCTGAGATAGTGTCATACTGAGTATTCAGTGGATCATTGCACCATTCCATTAGCTGACTTTGAGCAATAGGGTAAATTGTAGTACCATTAAGTTCCATGGGCATCAGTCAAATTGCCTTATTTTTTTTTCTATGAAGTGAACCCCTTGGTCAGAAACAATGTTCTATGTGATATAATTATATCAGGTATGTACAAAGCACATAGAAAGTCCAATAGTGGGAATATTGTCAGAATCATGATGGATAAGGCAGATAAAGCAAATTCACATTGAAAAATGTGTCTATTCTGGTGAGAACAAATTGATGCCCCTCCGTGATGGTAATGGCAGAGCTCCAATATAAGCAACATCAGCTGGTGGCTGGTTGCTCTCCTGTGGTACAGGGTGATATCAGGGATTCTGAGGAGAGTGATACTTGTGAATTGAAGGAGGTTCTCTTTTTGTTTTTTCATCTAATGGGATCATTGGTATCCAATAGCAAGCTATAATGATGCTAATTGAAACAGGAATATTCCACAGAAAGGGAAAATTGATAATGTGAGAGAGAGATATACCTGCTGTAGTCCTCTGAGTAGGTGAATAGGGATTGATATAGTTTGGCTGTGTCCCCACCCAAATCTCACCTTGAATTTTCATATGTTGTGGGAGGGACCCAGTGGGATGTAATTAAATCATGGGGGCAGGTCTTTCCCATGCTGTTCTCGTGATAGTAAGTCTCACTAGATCTGACGGTTTTATAAGGGGAGTTTCCCTGCACAAACTCTCTCTCTTTGCCTGCTGCCATCCATGTAAGAGGTGACTTGCTCCTCCTTGCCTTCCACCATGA